>PRKT01000395.1:143730-182547 GCA_003671525.1 Saccostrea glomerata
CCCCCCCCCCCCCGAAAAAAAAAGAAGAAAAGAATGTCAAGGTCAAATGAAAGGCCGAGGTGAAAAAAAGATAGAACTAATTAAAATTAAATCTCCTCAATATGTACAGCTCAGTAAATGAAGTATTTTGAAACTACTAAACATGGATTTTAAGTCAAGGTAAAGAAAAAGTCAAGGTCAAAAATGATGATTATACATGTACTATTGGATATTTCTGATCAATATGATGTGTGATAAAATACCTTGAACACTTTCTTCAAAATTATGCTAAACACAAATTCTAAGTCGATGTCAGAGAAAAGGTCAAGATAAAAAATATCGATGCCATTAAATAGTTCTAATCAATATTTTTAACTACATGTATAAAGAGCTAAATAAAAATACCTTTTATGTATTTCTTTGGAATTCAGTTACATTTAAAATCCAAATGTGGTTTTAAAGAAATATGGTGTGAAAGAAAATTCATGGTAAAAAAATGTTGATGCAGTTGAATAGCTTTCATGAATATGCATTAAGGTTTTTAGGCATTGTAGATTTGATTAATTTACCGGTATGGCCCGCCATATTCATAGCACAGCATAACAAATCTGTGTTCATTGAATCTTTTAAATTAATTGCTTTATTATCTTTTAATTGTTTCTCTTCGTCATCTACATGTAAAAGTCAGTTTTTGAAGAAAATACTAGTATAATCGTGCGATTTACATGTAATACCTTGCCCTTATGAACTAGTGATAATCCATTCGGTCAAATGAAACGTCAGACCACAGGGGCTTGTGTAGAGAAAATAAATCAGTTAAAAAAATTAGTACCTCGGAGAAAAACAACACAAGGGAGGACGCCATTTTGGATACCACCTTGCTTAATCAGCTATTTTCTCGCTTAAATTGTTAAACTAGACACACGAGGTAGTTCATATCCCTTTATTAATGTTTTTTTTCTTGACTGTCTTACTTGCAGTTTTAATCTTTCTTTGTTAACATTTACAGTCTTGGTCAATTTATCGCGTAAACATCCAAAATGGACAACTCCTTGGCTTCTGCAGAAAACGAAAACTTGACACGTGACTAATAGAATGCCCAGATTCAGTCCAAATTGAACAAATTTTGGAAAAAAAGTGAAGCCAAAATACTTGAAAACAGAAGAGCAAAGAAATAAAATAACAGTCATTGATAAAATGAAAGGATCTGAGTTTACCAATAAAAATAAAATATTCAAATATTTCAGTTTGGATACGACTTTACCTTGACTTTCATTTTAATAGTAAAGTCTAGAGACAAACCGAGTGACCTTACGTCACATGTAAACAAAGACAGATTAAAACTGCAAGTAAGACCTTCAAGAAAAAACATTAAGGGATATGAACTGGCTTATATGTCTAGTTTAACAATTTAAGCGAGAAAATAGCTGATGAAGCGAGGTGGTATCCAAAATGGCGTCCTCCCTTGTGTGTTTTTTCTCTCCGAGGAACTAATTTTTTTAACTGATTGATTTTCTCTATACAAGCCCCTGTGGTCAGACATATGTTTAAACGGAAAGCTCCCTTTAGACGTTTTTAACTATAAAGCTAGTTAAAATCTCAATCTTTGTGGAATATGCTATCCCTTTTGTATTGAATCAACAACAATGATAGCATTTACCTTTTGTTTACAAAAAATGTTGCATTCTTGATTCTTTGGAATTTTAAGTAATGTCCACATCTGAAATTATAGAATTACTTCATTTAGTTTTAAAAGAGTGTAATTACAGCTGAACTATACATAAGTCATGTACTTGAGAATAGGTCCCGCTGGTAATCAACAAGTCAATATATTCTTTATCCATCACAAAATTAGAATTATCCAATAATTTTAGCAATCATGATAGGAATTAAACAACATTCTTCGACCTAATAGGCTATTCTGCAACATTAACAAACATGCCATTTTTTTTAAATCAGAAGGCATTATCTATACCATAATAAGGAGTACGCAATAAAATGCTTTCTTTGGATTCTTAGTTTTGTAATTGTAATTGTAATATAAACATTATGTAGCGCTCTATCGATTTGAGTCCTCTAAAACGCTTTACAATTAAAAATTAAAATATATCAGAGATAGTAATTAAAAATACATATATACATACATGTAAATAAAATTTGTCATGATGTCAATGTCCAATTATAAAACGATATTTATATTAAAAGAGAATCACAGATTAAAGGTTAGCTTAAAAAGGTGAGTTTTAAGATCCTTTTTAAAACAAGGCAGTGAAGTACATTCTCTAAGGTTAAAAGGCAGTGAGTTCCAGAGATTCGAGGCGGCCTTGTCTAAAGGACGGTCTCCGTATGTTTTAGTGCGTGTCCGAGGTACTTGGAGAAGATGTGCGGATTCTGAATGCAGAGATCGTGACGGGTTGTAAACAGTTATGACATCTCTCATGTAGACTGGAAATAGGCTTTGAAGGGATTTGAAAGTGTACAAAGGATTTTATATTGGAATCTATATTCAAATGGGAGCCAATGAAGATGGATTAGAGTTGTAGTTATTCGATCGGATCTTTTGGAGCGTGTGATTAATCTTGCAGCAGTATTTTGTACCATCTGAAGTTTGGCGATGTGATGAGAAGGAACGCCGTATAGCAATGCATTGCCATTAGCATAGGTATAAATGTTCCAGCTGTTGCAGAAAAAAAGCGTATGTAATTTTTTTTTGCAATAGCAGCTGTTACTTCCCATACATACCAACCA
This sequence comes from Saccostrea glomerata, assembly GCA_003671525.1. Lineage (NCBI taxonomy): Eukaryota > Metazoa > Mollusca > Bivalvia > Ostreida > Ostreidae > Saccostrea > Saccostrea glomerata. Next base: position 146,458 of record PRKT01000395.1, read on the forward strand.
AAAATGCATTATTTTCATATTTATGTATCTGTATAAACATCATCGAAAGTAGTGGGATTCGGCAAGTTTAGCATTGCATTAATAATTTGTACGTCATTGTACGTTCAATTGATGGAAGGATCACTGCTTAACAAATGTGTACAGGTGATTTGCTGGGTGTTTTTATTGACTGATAAACAACAATGGTCGTCTTAAGAAATAAAGGCGAAAATATTCAGTGGATGTAAATGTTGTGTTTTGACTGTAACCTCAATCAAAGAAAGCCAATGTTAATTGTAAGTGTGTAAACAGTTTGTTTGCTATACAGGAATGAAAAGAAACTGGTTAAGGATTTTTTAAAAATATTATATATATATATTAATAAAACTGAACCACAGCCTTAGTTTTATTTCTAAGAGACATGAATAAAAATATACATAAAAGTCTTACAAGTTTATTTAAGGCTAAGTGACTATAGTATCATGACGACGGCTTACATGTCTTGAAGTTTTGAGAAAATTTTCAAAAAATACACGTACCTCGGCGACTGCCGCCTGCTGATATGAATTTTGTACATCATCCCTACTGATCACTGTTGTACATCCAAGAACATTACACACTCTCTGTGTAATATCTTTTTCAACTCTTATGATACACTTCAAGCAAAGTAAATGGCCACAGGTTCCTCTGTGGACCGCCTTAAAATAAGATATGCATGAATTTATATCAAAGTAAACTGCATATTTTTATGTAAATTACTCAGTACCTGGTGCGTGAAGATATATTAGATATATCATTTGGATATCATCTGGTGAAATAAACATCACTGATCCGATTACTATTGGATTAATTTTTTGCTATTTATCATTCTTTCTAACAGTTTCTTCACTTTAAAATACTTACTTCCTGTTTGCAACATCTCATGCAATACAACTACAAAAAATAATGAATTTATTATTTAAAATACAATAAAAATATAAAATTAAAAACAAAGATTAATCAAAAAGTTAATAAATACATTCAAGAATCAAAAATATGTTCACCTCTGTTGGTTGTTTTCTTATTTATTTGTTGTACATGTAATGATTTAAATTGATTCATTCCTTTAAACTTATTTGATAATTTTTGCACCGTATAAAGGTCGCCAGCTTTTTTCATAAACACTTTTTTTATAATGCTTCTTTGTAAAAATAATTTCGATTACAGCCATCTGCTAGTAATATTTACCACTTCGAACAAGGTTCCGAAAAAAACTTCTGGTGTTATCCAGGATGAATGTCTTTTATACAAAATCATGCACAGGGGACAAAAGAAAACATCTATCTTTGAACCCTTAACATCAACAACAAAGCCTTTGGAATTCTGTATACAGGACGCACATACAACATGGAAACATCTTTGAAAGTTAAACGTTGCCTGTTTGAAGAATATAATGAAGTACATTAACTACTACAAGTAAGGACATTTAAGTGTTACATGAACAGTTCGTCAAGTTACTTACTAGAACACCTTTTAAAGGAAAACAATTAAAACATGTATAATGTTTTGTTATAATATTTTCATTTAATGTAACTTGTAGATGTTTTAAAGAGGGAATCTTCCTTCAAAATACTTAAGAAAAAAATTACAATGTGTAAACTCAAAAAATTTAATTTCCTATATGTGCGTATGAGAGAGGGTGTGTGTGTCTGGTACAAGCAGACGTAGGTGTGTGTGAGTGAGGGTGTGTGTTGGGGATAATTTTCAAAACCTTCTACGTTTTTTGTGTACTTTTTTGTTCTTTCCAAATGCTAAAATTTACCTGTCTTTGATTATACAGTAATAAAAAGTGAGGAACCAACACCTAATGAAATTTATATGTACCTACGGTAATCACCTATACTCGGAAAAAAGATGGACATTCCCCCTTTTTTTCGTGCCTTGCCCCCCACGGAGAATTTGTATTGGTTGTAATTAATACACATATACATCTGATCCCACAACTACATGTACCTGTTCTTCACAATGAACTACTTTGCATCTCATCGTGCCATGGATTTGGTCCAAAACCGTATGTAGTTGAAAATCAATTTCCATTTTGTGTAAAATATTCCTAAGATGATAACAGTTTAAGTTATGCAAAGTAAAATGTCATCCGATCATTTTGACATTGCAATTGACATTTAATCACATTGTATTTTATTTTCTAAACCTCTTCCTGTTTACATATCAACTAAGATTGCAATCTAAATTATCAATAAATGCTAATTTATATGAATTATTCATGCATTTTTAATGCAATTAATTTGTTAGTAAATATCTAATCTTAGATAATTGTACATACATGTTTATCTAAATATGGGATAAGAAGTACGTGTAAGTTGTGGAAGTAACCCTACCTTGCTTCGACTGGTTACATGCTATAGTTTGAACTAAATGATGACATTCGTTGAATTGAAATAACGAAAGTACGTCTTTTTTCGTTATTACTCGTTCTATTTTCTGAAAGTATAACTTGAAACGAAAGTAGAGAAAATAGTCAGTTATTTTTGTTTTTTTTTCCGAAATGTTTTAAATAGACAAAAATACACTTTAAAAAGAAAATAGATACTTATTTTAAATGTATTTTTATATCCTATACATACAAAATGCCCATTGAGAGATGTTAAACATGACTGTATTCTAATAATATCTTCATGGATTTTCTATGAAGGTTTGCTTCTAAATAAAAAGGAATACGTGGAATTAAAAAAGAAGTAAATGAGCATTTTTGAAACCTGCGTCTTTTTGTAGACAGTCCTGGAATTCAAACGACTTTCCTCCTGAATTTCAAATATTCCTTTGCTTTACTGTTGAAAAACATACATGAACTGAACTGAGGAATTAATCCAATGATTATCTTCTTAGATTTTCCTGTTTGTGCATTAGAAAATTTATATAGATCTAGTTAGAAAATACCTTTAAAAGATTTTGTTTCGTTCACATCTTTATTGGAGGATTTTTGAGCATAAAGGTCCAAAATTATATGATCTTTGAAGTGATATCGAGAAAAATGGGCCTGGTCCTCAAATTAGGGACTGAGAGCTAGGGTCAAAAGTCTTTAATCAATAATGCTTTAACGATCAGTATTTTGTAATACTTGACTGAAGCAGAAATAGTTCTGTTCTTCTTTTTACTCTTATTTGAACAAAAATCTCTGTCAAAATCGTATCTCATCTTATCTAAAATCGGTCGGAAGACCCATTCGTTGATCGCAAGGAGATCACATCTAGTTATTATAATTGTTTTAAAAATCATTTTATGTCACCTGAGTAAATCAGGTGACCCATTGCTTTCTGTTTTTGTCCGTCGTCGTCCGCCGTCAATCGGTTGTTAACTTTTGTACATTTTCAGCTTATTCTCTAGAACCGCTGAGCCAATTTCAACCAATTTTGGCTATAGCATCTTTGCGTTAGGGGAGCAAAAATTGTGAAATTTATGGCCCATCATTCATAGTGCTTTTTTCAAAATTGTGAATTGCATGGCCTTTGGTTCAAAACACTAACGAAATTCAATTGTTGGTAGTTGTTATATGACGCTCAGGTGACCTACATGTATAAGGCCTTTTGTTTAGTTTTCCTGTACTTTTTGTCCACGAACGCTTACGATGAACGAAATAACCAATATACTTAATAAAGCCGCAACTTTTACATTTTTATGGTCATGTACATGCATGCAAGAGCCCGCCTATTCAATGCAACAATAACCCATATACTTCATGTAGTCATTTTTTTTTAATGAAATTCTTTGATTCGCATAATATAAAGTTGTATTAATAGTAAAGACAAGCCGATATTGTCATCATGCGCATGCTTGCACGTGCGCTTTTGTGTATTGTGTAAAACGACCAATATGCATGAATTATCCGTAACATATTAAAATGCTTTGTAGATAGAATAGAAAGATATAGTGAAAGTGTTGACAAATTGACACAGCAAGCATGCACGTGCGCTCAGGTGCACTGGATTAAAAGATCTGTATACTTGTTAATTAAGGGCGTAACGTTATGAATTGTTTATGGAACAATTTTACACATGCATACACGTGAGTGCACGTGGAAAGAGTTTAATGACAATTAATTATGGCGTAAATTTTAAATTTTGATGAAATGCTTTGAAACTAAGAATGAAAGAAATTCATAAATAGTTAAACATTGCGCTCGTGAGCAATGAGTTTAAATGACAAATATACTTATCATATATACGAGAGTTGTCCCCTGGCATGTAGCAACAGAGGGGGGGGGGTCTGGATAGGGGCCCGGGGCTGGCGCTGTTTCCCAACTTTTTTTCAGTAAGTCCAATAAGGGTATTGTAGTATTGCTGTAATAATATTTGGTACTGAGGGAAGTTGGAACCTAAAAAAAGGAAATCACTACCTACTAATTTGGTATTTGCAACCGCTAATGCCGATTTAACGGTCGCAAACAGAGTTACTGGCGACGCGTAAGAGGAGCCGGTAAAACGGATATTTGCTTATTTTGTTGAGTTTCTTTAAATGAAATACGTTACAGAGCATTGCGTTTCCGAGTTACTCTGTTATGACGTCACAATTTTAGACTTTCACTTTCGTTAATGCTCGTTTTACTGCTTCAAACATCAGTTGAATGATTTATCTTTTTTGCTTTCACTGAGTTATGCACAATTGTTTGTATAATGCATTGAACTTTTAACTTTTTTAAAACATTGTTTAACTTAATTTGAAATTAATTTGCAAATGTACCAGCTATGCTTAAAGTATTTTCGCTTTTATCGGCTATATAGGTCACCTAAGTGACTAGGTCACCTGAGTCAGTCATATGACCTGTTGTTATCCGTTTTCTTCCGCCGTCCTGCGCTGTGCGTTAATATCTAAACATTTTCAGCTTCTTCTCTGCAATTGCTGAGCCAATTTCAACCAATTTTTGAAGAAAGTTGCCATGTGTAAAGAGGAACAAAATTTGTTGATTTTATGGTCCCTGCCCCTGGGGCCTGAAGGGTTGGGCTAAAACTATCAAAATTAGTGTTATCTTTAAAGATCTTTTTCTTTACTCCTGTACATCAAACACTCAGACTGTTGCAGGATTATAATAAGCCAAAGTGTGAAAGTCATGGCCCGATAATCAGGGGTTCCAGTGCTAGAGCGGGGCTATATATAGATTATATATGGAAAACATGCATTATTTCTTTGAAGATCTTATTCTTTTCCCCTACGTATTAAACAAACCATGCATTGTTGTGATGAGGAAGAGTGACTTTTAAAATTGTTAATTTCATGGCCCCTGAGTAAGGGGTTCTGGTGTTAGGGCGGGCTCTTATGATTATAAAGTGAAAATGCATTAGTCTTTTAAAATCTTCTCATGTGCTCCTGGGTATAAAGTCGATAAACTATGTAAACTTACATATTATGATGAGCAAGGGTGCTTTTTTCCAAAATTGTGAATTTCTTGGCCCCCTGGGTCAGTGGTTCTGGTGCTAATGCAAGGCTGTAATGATTATATACCAGTGAAAATGCATTAATTCTTTGAAAATCTTTTCCTCTATTCCTGGGTACATAGTTATACATGTAATACTGAAGGGGTCTCTTCCAAAATTTTATATTGCTTCTTCACACAAAGTACGGTCTCTATAAACAATCAGTATATTAAAAATCCTTTTTCCACTAATGAAACAAATGTCATATCTACATGTTACTACAAGGCATCCAGTATCCTCTATTTCGTCGATTAATATATACTAGAAGTTGACTGATTCAGACTGTGGCGGTAGTTGGGGAGGGGGTAATATATGTACATACATGCAAAAAAGGCAGATTTACGTCTCTGTGAAATTGAACCAAAAGTTTTTAATGCCAGCAAATATACTGAAATGCAAAAGCAACGCAACACCCTACTTTAGGGGAAATAATTTTGTAAAGTACAGAATTTTGTATCTTAGAATTATGGATATCTTCAATTTAGGAAATGTCGATTAATGGTTGAACGATTTTCATACAATAACCGGAAGTCAAGTCTGCTTAACAGAAATCACAAATTGCATGTTTAACAAAACTTTTGGCAATGTTATGGAGTTTTATGGATTTGTACTGATCTTTCTAAGTAATGCAGCAATATTTCAAAACATAAAATCTCCTTTTGTTTCCTGTAACGATGCTAAGGCTTCTTGAAAATGGATTAAGTGCGCATTTCCATTGCTCTAGCTGGAAAATCTCAATGTAAAGGTCATGGAGAGTTATCTTTGAGAATCAAAATTCAAAAAAATGTGTCGTAGATTGAATAGGTGCTACAATACATTGTCCATCAGATTCGCCACAAGGAAGTTTTCCATCCCTGGCGACTTTCAAACATGCAAAACAAAACTCAGTTTTACAGAACGTACACAGCATTGATTTACATGCTTGATCATGCTGTAGCAAAGTTTTACAATTTGGACAGAGCCGTTTTGAAGGCACTCCACCCATATTGGAATAGTCAAGGGTAATTCTTGGGCAATGTTGTAGCTGTCGGGAAATTTCTACATTGTTGCCATACTCGTTGGACAAAGCGCATTCGTGACCTGGTGACCATTCTTCAGTGCAATACCAACAAAACTTATAAGTGTAATATAAATCGTTTGTACACTTCCAACATTTGACGTGAGATTCACAGCTTTTTATTTTCTCACAATAAGTGCTGCACCTGGGACATGTTTTATATCATCACTATTCCGCTTATTCAAAAAATTAAAGGAAAGCTTTGCACTAAAAAATATATGTTCGTCAAGGGTTAGCATGCATTTCTTCAAGATTTCTTGATTATCCCAATTCTGATTGCAGTTGCCAAAATCTGTTTTAGCGGGCACCTTATAATGTATTCGTTTTGGAGAATCTTCTCACGCACAAGTCCGTACAAATTGTCTGGTGCTGAAAAAAGTCAATATGACTATAAAAAATAACGGCATTTATAACGTGTAGTATAGTCAGAGGGTATAGAATAGGAAAATGATTTCCTTACTGTGAGGAGAAATGATAATTTCTCAATGCTATGTATTAATTTTCCAAAGCTTTATCCTTATCTGTTAAATTTATAATTTTTATGCATGTGCATAATAATTTATTTACTTATTGCATGGCCACACGAAAGTTCCAGTCTGGGATCGGATTCAAACTCCCAGATTATGTCAGGTTTTGTTGATATAGGACATCCAGAAATAGGACGACTCTCTGCCCACATCATGACATAGAATGGATTATGCAGAACATCGCTTGTTGTCTCCGAATCATAGACAAAGAAGTTATCTATGTTAACGATATCTATCAACCAGTATTTTGTCCCAAGTTTCGAGGCAACTGATTGCCTTATTTCTCCTACAGTGGCTTCCTGTAGAGAAAAGAAAAACTACGTCTAGTTAAGCCAGAAGAATGCTTCTTCACACAAAGTACGGTCTTTATAAACAATCAGTCATTTTGTTTAATGTCTATAGAACTATTTCATTTTGTTAATACATTTTATGTACAATAGCTGCCACAGCATGTTAAAAAGGTAGTTTGTGATAAAAAAAATATATATATATCTACAAAATGCCAATATTAGACCTGAAATAAATACATCGATAAATATTTTAACATGCATACAATGGATAAAAATACATACCTTATTAATACTATACTGGATGTCAGAAGATAACGTTTTGAAAGTAACCTTTTCCTCTACTGAAATCATTTTTTTTTCGGTGAACGTATTGAAATCCGAGGGCAAGTCTCTATATATTCCTTGCATTACAGCAAAATGTGGAATTGACGTCAGTCAAATTTCAACGAAAAAGAACCGAAAGCAAATTATTGATCCACTATCTGAAAAACAGAAATTGCGTTTCGGTGCCAGATAAATATAGAGCAGATATATATATAAATATAGATTCTTTAATGGTTTAGGTAATTTTCAATTCAATATATGCTTTTCTTAAAATAGAACCAGGTTTTGAAAGAAAATGTATTTTCATTTTATATTTGCATTGTACCTCTCTTATTGTGATAGAAGGTACTTGAACAAGAACGATGTCTCTGACAATATTTGTAAAAATGTCTACAAGAAACAAATCTGAGACAATTACTGTCCAGAAGGTATGTAATTGTTAAACAATGCACTTAATATTCTCAAACCATAGGAAACTATCTCATTTTATATTAATATTATTTCACTTGATTAAAAACAATCATTTTTTTTTACTAGCCTGACGAATTTCTGAGAATATTTGAGACTTTAGCTGGGAGGGTAGGGATCGAGCTGCAACATATTCGGTTGACATTCAGTGGTAAGGAATACAGGCATGACCAACCAGAGGCTCGCAAAAGAATAGAGGATATCGGAATTAAAGACCGTTCTACTCTGTTTATGGTTTCTAGATTACCGGGAGGATTAATGATCTAGGTCAATGCACAAATTAAACATTAAAAAAATTTAAAATTGAAAGACGCATTCTAGATAAAGTGATAATGCATGAAATGTATGACGTGATTTGAATTGTTGTTGCATTTACCCTCACTATTTGACATATTTCTGTATAGCGTAATATGTTTGTTGTTAAATATTTCAAAAAAAAAACTGCTGAATACAAATCGATTTCAGTTGTTTTTGGCTTTCTTGTATGAGTACACGTTTCCAGAAATACTGCTTTTTTAAAAAAAGAAATACTTCAAAAATATGTAAAGTATCTGAAAAATTGAAATAAAAGCGCCAATTCTCACAAGGTTTTCGTGTTTCTATTTCTTCAAAATGATATAAAAAATTTTTGGAAGCCTATATCTACTTTCACTTTAGTTTTAATTATTTCACGGAAAACACCGTCTCACAGAGACTTCGTAAATAAACAACAACGTAAGTACATGCAATTTTTCTCAATATAAGGCTATTTCTTATTTCAATATTTTTTATCAATCATTACATTATTATAAGACAGGAAAATAATTAAATGATTTATCAGTATCATATAAAAGGAATTGTGCGTCATTACTTGATTAATATGTATTAAATTAACAATTCTCAACAAAAAATCTTCGACATTTACAAAGCACTTTGTTGAATTTGATATAAGTTTTTAAATACATTGGTATAAAGTTTAGTTTATGAAAATTTTATGACACAGTTCTAAAAGATAATTGAGAGCGCACTCTATTGTATTGGATGAAACTTGTTCCTTATTCTGATAATATCCTAATTTACAAACACTGTATGATTCATGATGTGACACAAGGGGTGCATTTTTTAAACGCAATTCCATTAATCTCCTTTACATCATAAATTTTGGCAGAAATGAAACCTACCTTGTAATCTAGAGATTTATTTTAAAAATCGACAACTCTATAATGGGTGACTGCATAAAAATGTACTCTTTGGTTTCTTCCAAGTGGATATAATGTTTTGTAAAATTAAGTTATTAATTTCTTGCAGATCTTTTACTGCCACCCTTAAAAAATTAATGAAGTGTTGCAGGAAGGAAGACATGTCAAAGGACAGGTGAAAACTCATTGTTAATATACTTTAAATAGGTTTCATAAATAAAGTTTTAAATTATTTTTGAATTACATTATCTTAAATGCATGGTTCTCAGCATTTTATTCTCACAATTTCATCAAAGTTGCTATACTTCAGAGATCTTCGAAAAAACCTTCGAGGACAACAAATTGGTCAAAGACATGCAGAGCTCATTAATTTCAGTAAGTATGTTTTACCGGTCATGTTAATAATTTGAAAATAAAAACCAAAACCAATGAAAATTGAAAAACAGTCTTATTTTTCGTTTCAAAAATACCTTTCTCAAAATTCATTGCAATACCCGTATAGAAAATAATTATCTTTTTTCTCATTTACAGACAAACAACATTTAAAACAAGAGGTGACTTTATATTTTTTTGATATTAACTTCAGTAGTCCTGGTTGGTTTCCGATAACGGTGTAAAGAGATGTTGCAATGCTGCTTTGTTTTTTTTTTATTATAGAAATACCAGAATTCGACACGGGCAGGTGTACACACCTTAATAAAACGTTCTGTCGCAGATCCACACCATGGTGGCAATGGGAAACAAACTGAATCGGTAATCTGGAAATCACGATTTGTACAGATTTCATTTAATAATTAAAACATGAATTTTTGACCGTCAAACACTTATTGTTCTTTTCCAGGTTGATATAAAGGACTTAAATCAACCCGGAAGCCTAAAACGTGGAAAACAAAACCAAAGATATAGCACAGTGTTGCCTAATATAAGCAAGAATGTGTCTTATCCAGAATACGCTGCTTCAGCGGTAACAAAGTAATTAAATTTTCAATAAACACAAGTCATGTAAATTTGAAGATATTCTATTACTATTAATAGATTATTGCTAAGTAATAATCATGCTTACTTTAATTGCAACTAAACATATTATACTGATTTTCGACTTTTTTGTTGATGATTTCACAATTTGTTTGTGACGAAAATATCAAGTATAATTATTATACTACTATAATTATCTTATATCATAGTTGACCAGATGGGACCAAAAACATAGTCTGAACACTAGGCATCAGCACATTACTCCTTAACAGAGTGTCGAAGACCTTGGGACAAAAGTTTGGAATCAACCAACAAATAGGAAAGATAGAATATGCTATGAGGATAAAATCAAAATTAAAGCCACTGTACGTAATACTGTGAAGTTAATGATCTTTACATGTAATTGTTTTTTATATGTTGATATTTGTATACTTTCTCTGTTTGTTATTTAACTAATTTAATTTAATTTAACTAATAATTTAACTAGAAAAGACGTTAATGGTAATCTTACAACAAAACATTATGATAAACTTGGTGACTTTTCCAAAGTCAGATTTACTTGTGTAGCAATATACTGTAAGTTGTTTTAATTCCATGGTTTTAAAATTTCACGATTTCTCAAAAAATAGCAATCGAGATGGTTTTAATTTCATGCAACAGGAATTAATTTTGATTTAGTAGAAGCATTTAAACGTTTTTAAAAAGTATTGATAGCATTCACCAATAGTTTAATGTTGCGGAAATATAATGAATCGCCTCCCAGTTGATTCGATACGCAAAATCATGCGCAACGTACAGAGAATTTTTAAAACTAGGCAAGTTTTTGTACAAACAAGTTAATAAAACAAGATTTCAACAGACTCGATTAAAGCCATCATTTCGATGCCCTTAACTGCCCTAATGTTATGTTAGTTTAAGAATTGTTGTGAAATGTGCTTTATAAATGGTAATTAATTTCAATACAACGTGTCTTGGTATCAATCCACTGTTTATCTCCATATCCTTCTGTTAAAACTAATGTCCAAGTAACTGTATCTCACTTCTATTCTCAATGACCGTGTAGTGTAGGACTGCTCCGCGAGAATTCCATCGATATCGAATGCAAGTTTTTAGACTTGCCTAGATACCCGAGCGGTCTAGTGCGCTGTTCATGCACTGCTAGGAGACAGATTCCGAAGGTCGAGAGTTCAACCACGGGCTTGGGCGGAAGTGGGTATCCATATAAAAGCTTCCTTTTTGCTTTCTATATTTATATTTCTTCACTTAGGGCAGATCCCGTGGGGATCCGGGTTAGAATAGGTCTTCAGTACTCCCTTGCTTGTCGTAAAAGGCGACTAAATGGGGCGGTCCTTCGGATGAGACCGTATAAACCGAGGCCCCGTGTCACAACATCTGTGGCACGATAAAGATCCCTCCATGCTCAAAGGCCATAAGTGCCGAGCATAGGCCTAAATTTGCAGCCCTTCACCGGCAATGGTGACGTCTCCATATCAGTGAAATATTCTGGAGAGGGACGTTAAACAGTACACAATCAATCACTTAGGGCAGTTATGTTAGTTTAGGAGTTGTTGTAAAATATGTTGTAAAATATGCTATATGTATATTGAAATCGTTCTTTAAGATACATACGTACTGGACATCATCATCTCATAAGGAGAAAATATCGAGCTTTAGTTATAACCTTCACGAAAAAATTATGCCCAAAAGAGAATTTTCGCCAAAGTACAATATCCATGAAAATGTAAGTATTTTATGAAATTGTTGAAAACAATTTTAATAATTGATTTTATTATCATTATTTTTTTTTATTTTAAACATTAAGTTGTGTGATTGATTGCCTAATTTCCTATATAAATATACATGTATTTTTCGGCCTGTTCTTCTAAAATAATAATTTGGCTTGAATTTTAGCTTCTTCGAGTTATAATTTTGCGAGTAATGTAGAAAGAATACTTAGTTAGTACAATACAAAATATCTTATTTGCCACAGTTAAAGTAATTTTGATTAATATTATATGCAAAAATACAAATGGTATAGTCAATAAAAAAATACATACTTTACATTTGGAAATATATTTATGCAAAGCATAAACAATATACGAACTTAAGTAGAATACGTATATAAAAATGAATTCTTATGTTAGCAAATTCTTATGTCAGCAAAATTGATCAGTGCCCTAGAAAGGCACAAGTACAATATCGCTCAGTACGTAACAGTATATTTCAAAGTATCAATTATATTCATTTTAAATATTTCACAAAAAAAGTTAAAATAAATATGCTTGCATTTTGCAGGATCAAGTATACGGCATTTATTCAACCGGTGAATCAACAGTTGAAAGAAGACAACCCCCAAAAGTATTATGACATATCGAAGCATTTATCTAATTGACCAATGGACATCCTAATTTTGATATTTATCTTATTTATCTTTTTCTGTATCTTAATCAAGTATCTTATTATAATATCTACTTTCATAGGGTCTTCCAAACATTGGAAACACTTGTTACGCTAATTCTTTGCTTCAGGTAATCACAAGTCGTCAGTAGAGGGTCATCTAAAAAATACAGACTGATTAATTTTTGAAGAAAAATAGTATCAAGGGTTAAAAAGACATATCTTTAACAATTGCTGTTTTGTAATTTCAGGTATTAGGACAAACACCATTTCTCTATGAAACATTGATTTCCAGTACTACAGACCATGCCTTAAACCGTGTCGACAATCAAATGGTATAAAAAATGCACTCGCAAATCACATTTGCGAATGCATGTTTTCTTATTTTTTCTCATTTTTTATTTTGAAATATTTTATTCCAATCTGTTTCATTGCAAAAGCGTTTTATTCATTTTTGTTTTTAGAAAACACCTGTTACTTATGCTTTTCGGAACCTTTTACGATCTATGAACTCTGTGACGTTTGATCCAATCTCTGGAACCATAGCTGAACTTATGAATAAAGTTTCATGCAGGTGAAATTCAGTTTTTTTTTGTCCCATGTGCACATTCTGAGAGATTTCTGTTGATTATATTAAAATGGTTGGTGAATCCCATAATTGTCATTCAAATGTATTTGCTGATGCTTTTGAATTTTCAGGGAACACGAATTTCGAATTTGATTCCAAAATGACTGTCTCTCCTTTTTTCTAGCTTTGTTAAGTGAAATACATGATGAAAACCAGGCAAAAGGTACATGCATATTCAAAAAAATATATAAGAAAATTTAGCATCTATTCTTGAGCTGTATTTGAGTTATGATTATAATTACAGATGTAACTACATGTATTTGTATCATTTAAATGAGTAGGTATTGTAAAAAAAATTATCATACTTTTCCATAAAGTAGATATATTTAAAGCACAATTTTAACTAACATAATGTAACTGCCCTAAGTCAAGAAATATTAAATATTATATTTCTTCACTTTCACAGATTAATTAAGAAAAAATAATTCATTACAATATGGTTTGGTAACAATACTCTAACAAAACTTATGTCCATATAATTGTATCTCACTTCCATCTTAATGAAAATGTAGTGTAGGACCACAACGCGAAAATTCAAGCTTTAAAATAGCAAACATAGGCTAGAGAATGTCTTATCTTAAATGCAATGTCGAGAAAGTGAAAGAGAGAGAGAGAAAGAGAGCTTTGTATTTTTTTAAAAAAGGAACAATTTTTCGTTCCCTCTTTAGAAACAACACGCATATTTGAGATAGAAATGGTGGATGAATTTTCTTTTGATTCATGTGCACATGTATGTATAATTTTAATCATTTACATTATTGTGAATTAGAGAAATGAGAACAAGGCATTTAAGCAAAATTCTTCGTAAATTACATTTCATTTCTTTGTAGAAAGAAATAACAGGTACCCAGATTATTAGATGTCTAAATATCCCCTCAAATTCACATGTAAGTTTGCACATCTTTGCTAAAGAAAAAAAAACCCAAACCCTTATTATCATTCAAATACATTAACTCACCCTTTCTAGTGAATTAGTATAATTAATTGGTTTTAGGATGTAGAGGGAGGTTTGGAGACACTTCTAAATGAGGAGGAATTCAATGAAGCAGATGTTCCTTGTAGAGAATGTGAAGCAGATTGTACTACATGTAGTAATTACCGTTTAAAAAACTTTTGAAAAGGATTCAATTTTGGCATTTTAAGTAATATTGTTATGATCTAAATCGATGGTAAAGGCTAACAAGAGGCCCAGGGGCCACATCGCTCACATGAGCACTATGGCTAGAGAAAAAGAAGAAATCAGATCAGTATTGAAAAGTGTAAATATAAAAGTGGTTTTGTGGGGTTATGAAATGAACAAAATTGGGTCTATACTAATTTAGGACGTTTTTAAACAAATATGGCACATAATTCTTTGCTGTTCTATAAAATTATTCATATATCTTTTATATTCCTTTGTATATCTGTGATTTCCTGTTATGACACATCAATTCTTCTTGGGGTCATGATTTGAACAAACCAGAATCTACATTATATGAGGATCCTTTCTTTTACTCCAATAAGTATGATCAATCATGGTTTTGTTGTTCTTGAGAAGATTTTTCAAAAGATTTTTCCTATTTTTCCCAAAGAAAAATTTTGATCATCCATTGCGGCCCCACCCTATACCTGGGGCCATGATTTAAACAAACTTGGATCTACAATAACTGAGGATGCTTCCATATAAATATGACCAATCATGGCTTTGCTGTTCTTTAGAAGAAAATAAAAAAAATAGTCCCATAAACTTTAATCTTCACAACTAGAGGATGATTCAACATGAGTTTCATCTTCTTTGGTCCAGTGGCTCTTGAGAAGAAGATTTTTAAAATATGCCAATATCTTTTCACAAGTCTATAATTATCTTCCCTTGGAAGAGGGCGTGACACTTCATTTGAATAAACGTAAATCCTCTTTATCCAAGGATACTCTGTCCCAAATTAGGTTTTAATTGACCCAGTAGTTCTGGAGAAGACAAGAAGATGAAATTGTGTACAGTTTCCAACAACGAAGACGACAACGACAGACAACAGGCAAACTTTGAATTTATCA
Source organism: Saccostrea glomerata (assembly GCA_003671525.1). Lineage (NCBI taxonomy): Eukaryota > Metazoa > Mollusca > Bivalvia > Ostreida > Ostreidae > Saccostrea > Saccostrea glomerata. Next base: position 161,780 of record PRKT01000395.1, read on the forward strand.
TAAAAGCTCACTTGAGCCTTCGGCTCAGGTGAGCTGCATGTAAATACATGTATAATTTAGTTCTTGCTAAATTATATGTCAGTTTATTTTAATTGGTGTTTCGATGAAACTTCCACTTGCACTTAATCATTCTGTTAAACTATGCAACGACATTTAATTTCATGTTTCCTTTATGGAAAAGCCTTGTGTTTTTTTTTTCAGGAAAAGGAAAAACACGAAAAGCAATGAGATTCTGCACTTTGCCAAAAGTTCTTGTAATTCAGCTTGGATGTTTTCAAGAGGTATGGAAAATGTAATATTTCTGCATGATTTGTATTATGCAATCAATTCTTATTTACATTCTACAAATTATTTTTAAGTTGCCTTTCTGAAAAAAGTTAAATATTGTGGAATTTTTAGAAGAGTTATGGTGGACATATCCATATAGCCAAATCCATGCGACGAACTTGCTTTTCTGAAAAATTGAGAGTGCCTAAATCGGTAATTTTTAAATGTGTTTTATAATAATATCAGTTCTTAGGTCAAATATCAAACTGCAATAGGTCTTTTAAAAACAGAATTCAATTAGTTTTTTTTTTAATTTAAAACTCCTTTTTTTCATTTTTAACCATCTGGTTCAATTTGGTTACATTTATTGAAAAAATTAAACGAACTCAATCTCATAAAAATAAATTGAGCTAGAAAAGAAACTATAGGGATATTTACATGGTTAAAGGTTAGATTGAGTGAATAAGTTTTCCCGCCACATGAAAAGTATAATAATGCTACATTTATGCATGAAAAGTTTTATGTTGTGCTATTCTTTAGGTACTAGAATAGAACACAAAATTCCCAGTTGTGGAAGCAATAAACCGCCTCACTCTTGAATGATTTCTAAAATTTACATGCACTGTCTCATTTTTTACTTGTTCTTTTTAGTAGGCATTAATGAATGCCTATTTTTTTTCTTTCGAATGTTATCATTACTTGTCTGAAATATATGGAAAAAAAAGAAAAGTATTCAAGCTCAGAAGTTTCTTTTCTCTCTCAATTACTTTAATCTGGGTAGATTGTATGCATTCATGCTAGGACAGTCTTAACATATCCAGAATAACTGATCTGGATCACATGGCTATACTTTTTGTATTGATTTTTTGTTTCAGAATGGAAGTATTGTGTATTATCATCTGTATGGTGTTGTAAATCATCATGGATCAGTATATGGGTGTCACTACACGTCGTTTGTTAAACACTTTACACATCACACAGGGCATTGGTATAATTGCAATGACAAGCATGTAAGATATTCAACACTATCGGAGGCTTTGGATTCTCATGATGCTTATCTTCTGTTCTACAAAATGTTATATTTCTAAATATGAAATTTATTCAGCCACTATTTTGTAGAATGAGAGGGATTTTAAAGTCCCAATATTTTCCCTTTTATCACTGGTTATTTAAATTTACTGATATTATAAACATCTATATTTTAGTTAATGCCAACTATGTTAAACTTTACTTATTGTTGTCAATGTTTTCAAACCAAATTGTTTACATTGAAGACATTTATCAATGGAGTTGCTCAAGGAATTTTCTTCACTATCAGATGGACACTTGCTGATACCTATATGAAGTGAATTCATCCTGAATTGAAACATCATTACACTGAACACTGTCTAAGTACATGTATATGCACAGGGCACTGTTGCCTTTGGTTAACACAAAATGTTAAACAAGACATGGAAATTAGGTTTTTAATCTCAGGCATTAGAATTTTTACACGTATTTTCAAGTTCAATGCAAATTTTGCAGTAAGGACATTAATGATTATAAACTTTAAGGCATTGTGCTTTGATAATGTGTTACAGTGTAAAGGTACAACATGACTTATAGGTTTTTATACGTTGAGCGTGGTAGCAGAATATTTACAAGGGAGCTTGACAAAGAGTGAAGCAATGAATTATTCAACTCAAAAATAAATCAAAAAGAAATTTGCAACACGGTTGCGCCCTTCCTCAAGTTGATATCTCATTTTTTCCTTATCTGTTTGTTGTTGTTTTGTGATTTCTTTTATTTATTTTTTTCATTATCAATTTTCTTTAACTTTTATTGTCCGTTTTCATGAATAATTTTTTTTTTATTACAGTAATCATCAGTTCATGCACATAATTAGAACAAAAATGATTGTGAAGATGCTGTACAAAAAAAAAAGTCTTTCAAGTTTTGAAAGTGGTTTATTGAAATACGTTCTGAACAGGAGCAACAGAACATTTCCTGTTATATCTACTACACTGCAAGGAACCATCCCTGCATGGAATGAAACAGGAGAAACAAAATTTAAATTTGCATTTGATGCATGTCATCTCTGTACACATACTCTCATGTTCAATCAAAGTACGACAGCTTGGACACATTCGTTTAGAGGGAACATCTTCAATATGCAAATAATTAAACTTCTTCCGAGGAGCCTCGTTTAGTATTTTTCAAAATGCTTCAAGTTCCGAATTTGCGCACTTGTGATATGGGAACCAAAGAGATTTACAGTCCCAGCAAAATTCATAATTTACACCATTTGATTTGCTGCAGAATATTCAATGGACTTGCTTGTTGTCCTCTGCCAATCATCGACAATAATTCCCGCAATCTGGACAGTTTGAAGTGACATTGTTTCCTTTGTTTATGGTTTTCATAGAGATTCGATATTCAAAGAAAATCTGTTCGTCTTCCGTCATATCTGCCTTTCTTACAATTTCCTGCATCCTCCATTCTGATCTCCATCCCTCTGTTGGACACCGGCCTGTGTCTACAGCGTTCGTCATTAGCTCCGACCTCATAAATCAAGACAGACTATCGGCAGCTAAAGTACATGTAAAAAAAATATCCCTTAGATATTTGTCAGAATCGTACGTATAACTTATAAAAATATTAAATTGAACACATAAATAAGTATATGATTAAAATAAAGACAAATTTCCATTCTTGTGTGTAGTTGTACCAAAATAAAATTAATTGATATTGATAAATAAATAAATAAATGAATAAAATACATGTATAAAATAAAATGGATTAAACAAATAATAAAATAAAATAAATGAATAAAACAAATACATGAATAATTAAATGAATAGATCGAGATATCTTTTCTGGATATCTTAAACCTTTGTTTAAGGGGTGCGACTGGGGTTTTATTGTGTTAAAACTACAATAGCGAAACTCTTCATTTTCATACCATATATAACTTACATTAACATCAGCGTACATGCTGACAAAATTGGGAAAAATCTGCCATCTGGGTATTCTTAAGGGACCGTCTCAAAATCAAGGTACATTTACTACAGGATTATATATATGAAAGTGCCACTTTTTAGCACTTTTAAGCATATTATACAAATATTACAATAGACTTTTTGTTAAAACTATAATATATCATGATGAGTAATACTATATTGTACATTATATATAAGAAACACAAAATTCTACCGTCTTGTTACCAGAGGGGGCATCTCAAAATGCAAAAAATTAACAAATTTTCCTGTTTTTATAGAGGACTCCAAAATATAACAGACACAACAGATTTATATGAAAACATAATAAAAATATTGGAGATTTTCTTAAATTTCTATGTTTTGAATTTTAAGAGCGTATGTTTATTACTTTTTCTTTAATAACATTTTTATTATCAATTTCTTAAGAGCTTCAGTTTATCATAACGTCAAATACACACTACAACAACGTCGACCTATCAATTGCAAAATTGGTTAAAAAAATCAGATATACAAAATTATAATTACAATTTTAAACCTGTTATTTCTAAAGTTTGTTTAATCTTATTAATCAATGGAAAAAAGTTGCTTTAAAACAGTAAGTACGCTTCATTTTACTATGATGCGCGAAATATTGCGCAATGAAAACTAAAGTCCCTTCCCTTAAAGAGATAAATTTTCAATCACCGGATCACGTTTTTGCCACGAAAAACCCAAATTCTTACACACTGTACAATTTTGTATATTTAGAGCTTCAACCCCTTTCTCCGTCTTTTGGTACTAGAATTTTATGGATCATGACTATTTGAATTCTAACAATGACTATAAGATGGATTTTTAAAATGTATACAGTACTTGCTTACATATTGCATGTCCACAGGACATGGTTTTAGACGTGGTTCGTCTTCAGAATCGTCCAATGTAAGCATGCCCGGTTCATCAGTATTCATATATGACGGGAATTGCCTGTTATCATTACCAAACATGACCTGAAGGGGGGATGGTAGTCCGGATATTGGACGCTCATTTTCGTTAATTATCCCCTCCTCGAAATCCACGACACTGATGGAATAACGAGATTCTCCGTACGAAGATTCTATTTGTCTTTTAACATCGAGAATTGTCATGCAACCCTGTAATAGAAATGTTAAAATAAAGGTTTTAACTGTATAATTTATCAAAAATTTACAATATACTACAAATTAAATTACGGTAATAATATCCTTATTTATTGTTTGTCAAATCCTGCTAAATGTTCTTAAAGAAATAATTATTAAATATTACCGGTGGTAGGTAGGGTGGATTTTTACTGATAATCTATTATACTGCATCATAATTCTTGTTCAGGGTATGTAGAACAGCGAAAAGGAAAACTAAAATGAAAGTAGAATATCTGGAAATAAATAAAGATTACACGGATTTAAATATAGCAACTTACACATGTTACAGATTTTGGAAAATGTAAATCTAGACCACGACCTTGAGTTTAAATAGCGTATCTTCATAGATTTATCTTTTAAGAACTTGAAATACATATCTGAAGCATTTTCGGAAAATGGTGTTTAATAGGCTGCAATTCGGTCGATATCTTATATCACAAATAGTGAAGTAAACCCATAATATTAGCATTTTGAACAGATGGATTTTTGGTTGCTAAACGTGAACAGTGTAAATGATATAGGATCATAATTGCCCCCCCAAAACCCTCAACCCCACCTCACACACACATATACATGTACCAGGTCAATGTTTAGAAGGCTATATATTTATATTGACAAACCTGTATATATTTGGAATTTTTTTTCCTGATAGGTTTAATTTAAGAGAAAAATCAAGTACCGAAATTATTGATTTACATAATTCATCAGCTATCGCCAAGTGTATTCAAAGAAATTTAAAAATAATTATTCTTTGGGAGATGCTGATGATATCTGACATGAACAAAGGAGGACTACTCCTGCTGACTTCTTATGAAGCATATCAAAATTTTCCTATAGTCGGGTATATATGCGAGTCAGACCAAGTAAGCTATTTGTTATTCAAAAATCGGATATACTAAAAAGGAAATTGATGAATTTTTGATTAGTAAATCTGTATTCTCAAAAACGATTATTTTGTAACAGTATGTACATCGTGGTTCACTCAATATTCAAGCATCACTGAAAACGATTTTTAACATACATGTATGGTTCATAATTGCAATTATATTTCAGGCCCGTAGGAAGCAATTTCAGTTTAGGGTGGGTGGGGATGGGTGGGGGCACAGCCAAACATTTTCAGGGTTAGACCTAACCCTAACCCTAACCCTAACCATTCCAAGGATTACTATTATTTCAAATTCAACTAAAAGATTAAGATGTATTTTGTATATATTGATCTTAAAGGAAAAACAGCGCAGGTATTAATCATAAAAAAAATAAATAAACGCACTATTTCTCGTGCTTATCCCTGTTATATACGCTAGCCTCCAGAGGTGAATGTATGAGCTAATGGTAGAGACCGATGAAAGAGATATAAGATGAATTGAATGGAAAAAAGAGTGTAGATCTGATAAAGAAAATAATGTCTTTGAGTTTCATGTTTTTCTTGAGTCTGGAAGAAAAAGAGCGTTATTGTATGACTGGCATGTAAAGAATGCTGAAGCATACATGTAAAGTTCTGTATGAACAATATAAAAAAAGTAACAGCAGTTTAAAATACTCTGCAAATGTAAACAAGTACAGTGTTTTCACATATTGAATTCGTGTAAAAAAACAAAATCAGCACAATTGAGAACGTTTATATCCTGTTTTCGGAAAATGTTGTCCCTATATATAGCCATAGGCCTTTGTAAAATGAAAAAGAAACCGGAAGAAGTTAAATATTAAAGTTGGAAAACACTGAAACAGGACATCCACCAAACGGAATCTCAATATGCCAATGACAGTTTACATTAAAACCTTACACAAAAATGAAACTGTTATCGTAAGCGTGGAACCGGTAAGATTAGAAGCTATTAACACTTAGAATGAATAAGAATAACTGGAATCAGTGTTTATTCCTTCAGCACCATTCATTGTTATGTTATATATATTTTTATATGTTTGTTTTTTTTTTCAGAGTGATACATTGGAAAACTTATTTGAAAAGTGGAATACACCCGAGAATAATGATATTGGATATACAACTGATACTGTACGGTTCATATTTGAAGGACGTTCGCTTGAGCGAGGCAGGACGATTTCGGAGTATAATATAACGAATGGATCATCAATCATTTTTGTTCTAAGACTTAGAGCAAGCTGATTTTGAACAATGTGATACTGTTCATATATAATCTGTACTTGTTTTAATATTTATGCAAAACAAATACTAGTGCAATAATGTAGCCCCCCCCCCTTTTTGGGGGGAGAAAGAGGAAAAACATCCAATTAAAAGAAATCGGAGAGGGCTACATTATTGCAGCTAAACAAATACATACTCATTGATGTATACTTGAAATTAAGAGTACTCTGAATAAAATATATGTTGACATTCTGTTAACCTTTTTGCGATTGTGTTTTTTCCCCATTATCATTAATCATTTATTGTACACCTTAATATCCGTTTTTCATAATACAAAATACTTTTGTATTCTTTAAATTATCGCTTTTGTCTTGCGTGTACATGTAGAATAAAATGCCCGTGGATTTTGTTGGATAATTGATTTTGATGTTGAAGAGATAAAATTAGTCGAATACAAGTAGTTTCTCAAGTTTCTTCAAATTATCTAGAGTGCTCTCTAAAATACTTTTTGATAATGTAAATATGATAACATAACATTTTGGCATGGTTGAGAGGAGAGATTAAGATATCTAAAACTTATTCAAATACAAAAAATAAATAAATAAATAACTTGAATTAAAAAAATACGCGCATATGTGTTTATAATATATCAAATTAAAATTTCAAAGACTCCCTGAACGTAAACACTTATAAAAACAAAAATAATAGTACATGCTGAAATTAAAAGAAATTGGAACATAACTTCTTCTAATCAGTGGTACGTGAGGTACAACATATTTTGCCCTGTTCATACGGAGAATTTAATTCGATGTAAATTAATGCGAAGTAATTTTAAATGATATTAATTAAAGGAATTCGAATTGCTTTCACGTGACAGCCATGTATACAGCAAACAATGCAAATTAATGTAAACTAGTGCTAATTGTAACGGGGACCGTTACAGATGTTCCCCAAACGCTCCCCAAAAACCTTTTGGTGCCATATTCCCTGTCAGCTTCATTAAATAAGACAAACTCTATGCATTTAAGACGTAAACAACGTTTTCCCAAAAGTATACCAAGTATTTCAAATTTAGGCAATGCAGGCGTGCGCATGTGATTGCATGAGCGTAATGACGATATCATCTTGTCTACACTATTTTACTCATTCACGTGCACGCACGTGCATGATGACCATACCTTCTTGTAGGAGTCCATTATGTCTGTCTATGTTCTTAATCCCATCCTGTTTGGTTGAAAAACAAGGGAGTTATAGCCATTTAAAGTTTAACCCAATCAGATTGCAGCGCACGTGCATGCGCGTATTTTCATGACAATTATTATATATCATATTGTAGGACATCTTACTGTATGCTTATGTTTTAAATTTCAAAGCATTTTGTAAAAAAAAAAAACAGAAAAGATATTGAGATTTTTGTTTCAGCCAATCAGAGAAAAGCGCACGTGCACGCACGTGCATGCATGTGAATGGTGACCATACAATCCTGTAGGAGTCCTTTATGTCTATCTATGTTGTAAATCCCATGCTGTTTGGTTGAAAACCAAGGGAGTTATACTCATTTAAAGATTCAGCCAATCAGATTGCAGCGCACGCGCATGCTCGTGATTTCATGAAAAATTTTATATATCATATTGTAGTACATCCTAATGCATGTCTATGTTATAAATTTCAAAGCATTTCATCATAAAACAAAAAAGACATTGAGATTTCTGTTTCAGCCAATCAGAGCAAAGCGCACGAGCATGCGCGTGAGTTCATGCAAATTTGACCATGTCATCTTATGTACAGAACTTATATATCTTTATATAATGAGTTTCAAAACAATTTATCAAAAAATATAAAAGTTACAACCATATTAAATATATCAGTCATTTTACTCATTGCACGCGCCCGCACGTGCATGCGAATGCGCGCAAAATGACCTTCGTTCGGCACATCTACACAACATGCCTACTAACCCTAAAAAGGTTTTAACTTAGTTTGGCGAACAGGTTCTGAGAACACTTCCATACAAAAAAGTACCGGAGAAGAAATAAGAACAAAAAAAGAATAATAACTAGAGCAAAGCTCGTTGCAAAGCAACGAGTAGGTCTTCCGTCCTGTTTGACCGGAAGTAGCTTTCATTTTCAACAAAAATGAGAAATAACGCCTAGAAATTGTTTGAATCCTCTAAAGCTATGTTAATTAATGCAAAAATAAGCAATTTTTGCTACTTCCGGTTTAACCGGAAGTGTCGATGACGGACAGAAAATTAATTTTTATGCTCCAAGAGACATATGTTACAAAAAACTTGAAAAGAACGGCAAAAATACCCGTTTTTGACTACTTCCGGTTTGGCCGGAAGTGACGACGCTGGACGTATTTTGAAGACTCAGGTAGATTAAGCTTGTCATTTTGAACAACTTTGCTTCTTTGAAGTATTAAAAATTCTCAATACTTTTCGAGATATCAAGTAAAAATTTTTGGCCCCTCTAGATCCCTAATTTTAGGGGTCAGCCCTTTTTTCGAGATATCATTTGAAAGATCTTAGAATTCTCCACAATTATTGTTCTATATGTTTTAACAAAATATTTACAAGTAAAAAGATATAATAGAAAAAGTGTAAAAAAAATTTGAAACGCTCAATATGGCTTTTTTCAGACCGTACCGAGCATTAACGTGCAGTACTTCCAGTGAAAGTTAACAACACAATGCAAATCTACATTTGTTGCTCTATCTTCCAGACAAGGTTTCATCTTCCTGTGATGAGCGATTTTTAAGAAGAGCGACGGACAAAATGACCCTTAAAAATCACAAAATTGCGAAAATTTTCGAACCGGAAGTGACGTCATCAAAATGAAAAAAAATGCATCAAGTTTTTAATATGTTCTATCAGACCTGAAAGATTCATAAAAATCTAACGAGCCATTTTCGAGAAATCGCGTGCACAAAATCGGGGAGAAAAAAATAATAAGAAAAACAGTGGAAAAGAAACAAACGAATAACAAGAAGGTCTTCCGCTGAAGACGGAAGACCTTAACTAGATGCGTTCTTGTTGCTAAAGCAACAAGCGGTCTTCCGACCGACTTTTCGTTAGAGTTCTATGCTGCGTCATCCCATGAAATAGATTTCAGAATGTATTTTTTGTTAACGTTTATTCACAGTAGTCTCTCAACATACATCATGATAATTACAGGTATTCCTCAAAATAACTCAAAAATAGCTTTTAAAAATTGGCAATATATTCCATCCGTGTTTTTAAAGAGATTTAAGTCATTTGCAACTAAAAAAAGACATAAACAAAGAAAAAAAATTTTGGAACGCCCCCGCCGGGATTCGAACCCCCGACAGTGCGACAAAGTTGGTTCGGTCATATCTTTTCAATAGATTCACGCATCAAGATACTGAACACATATTTAGAGTTCTCATAAGACACACTATAAACCCTGTAAATCCTAAAGAAAAATATTGAAAAACAAAAAAGTTGAGAAATGGGACTTTTTGAATTCACTTCCGTTTGCGACCGGAAGTGCTGACGACGAAAAATAAAGGTCGTTGCCCATAATGGAGTTCGATGATCTATCACCTCAGTGAGTTTCACTTTCATATCTTTAGCCGTTCTCGAGAAAACTGCTGGACAAAATGCCTTTTAAAAAACACAAAAATCCCCAAAAATCGCGGACGAAAGGGATTTTCGAAAAAATGAAAAACACGTCTGGAGATATTCTCATGATGCATCCTCGCTGTAAATATCTTTCAGATCCGTCCACGCACAGCTGAGATATCGCCCTAACTATGAAAAAAGAAAAATAATAATAACTAGATGCGTTCTTGTTGCTAGAGCAACAAGCAGGTCTTCCGACCCACTTTTCTTTAGAGTTCTATGCTGTGTCATCACAAGAAATAGATTTCAGACTGTATTTTTTTTTTTCGTTTACGTTCATTTTATGTAGTCTCTCAACACAGATCATAATTATTATAATTATTTCACAAAATATCTCAAAATATAGCTTTTAAAATTCGGCAAAATCTTCCATACATGTAATAAAAGAGAGAATAGTAATTTGCAATAGAAAAAAGACAAAAACAAAGAAAAAATTTTTGCAACGCCCACAGCGGGATTCGAACCCCCGACGGTGAGACAAAGTTTGGTTCGGTCATATCGTTTCAATCTATGCACGCATCAAGATACTGACCACATATTTAGAATTCTTATAAGACAAACTATAAACCCTGTAAATCCTAAAGAAAAATATTGAAAAACAAAAAAGTTGAAAAATGGGACTTTTTGAATTCACTTCCGTTTGCGACCGGAAGTGCCGACGACGAAAAATAAAGGTCGTTGCCCATAACGGAGTTCAATGTTCTATCACCTCAGTGAGTTTCACTTTCATATCTTTAGCCGTTCTCGAGAAAACTGCTGGACAAAATGCCTTTTAAAAAATAGAAAAAAACCCAAAAATCGCGAACGAAAGTAATTTTCGAAAAAATGAAAAACACGTCTGGAGATATTCTCATGATGCATCTTTCCTAAGAAAATCTTTGAAATCTGTCCACGCATAGCTGAGATATCGGCTGTACTATGAAAAAAGAATAATAATAATAACTAGAAAAGAAACTCGTTGCGAGCAACGAGAGGTCTTCCGTCCGATTCTGCAAAAAAAAAAAACCCCGCAAAATCGATCTGAAAAAGTGCTAAAACTTTTAATGGAAACAAAGGAGATTGAACCCGGGTTGCCAGCATGGACATACAAAGCGCTTACTGTTACGCTATTGGGACCATACTTCTGAAACAATTCATCAGTCTTAGAATAATGAAAGGCGGTCAATATTCATAATAATGCGTTAAACCCCACGAGTAAATCTTCGCGCCAAACTTGCTCAAGATAATCACATCGGAATTTGTTACTTTTAACAGTAATTTTTAGGATAGATAATCTATTAGTGATGAACAGATGATACCGTTTTCTTTCCTTTATTCGATATGTATTCAACTTTTTATTCCATGCAAAACCATATACAGGCATGTCAATGTTATATACTAGTATTTCTGCACTATTGTCGCCATTTGTCTACTTCTGAAGTCGGCCATAATACATTTTTTCGTGCCAAACGTCACAAGTAGATCTTCACGCTATTCCTTTGAAATGTTTGATCTATTTAATGGATCTGATAGCTTCAATGAAAATTAGAAATGTATGTTCTTATAACCGGAATTTCGAGCGTAAGAAAGTATATTTATTACATTATACAAATATTATATCGTATACGGCCAAGTAATACTAAAGCTGTGAATATGGTAAGATTTTCCACGAATTTTGTATCCTGTTTACCCCCAAAGTGGAGATGAATTACACGTTCATGAAAAGACTGGAATGTTTCACTGAGAAAAAAAAAATCACTCGCCCTCCGACGGTCGAGGAATCTGATACTCTTCATGTTCAATAACTTGCATTTATTACAAAAATAGTTATATAACCTTTAATAAACAATATTTAAAAAAAATGTTTTTCTTATTTTTGTCTTTTCTATTCATTTAATATGTCATAAGCGTACGAGGTAAAATAAACAGAAGTCAAGTAATACTTCAGAAACATAGTGAATATTAAGTTTGGGAAGTTTCTTGAAAAGCTATTACTTATAACCTTGGTTTAGGATAAGTTTTCCCTGGTGCAAAACAAAAGTCTGTAGTCATCGTATTTCCAGTTGTAGTCATGTTGTATTCTACTATGAGATGCAGACAAAAGCAATTTCAATGGAAGTTTGAGGAAACATATTAAAACTACACTCAATGCAACGTAATTGCGATGTAGCAATCTAGAGAATCCTTTACATTTCATAAATCTTTTTGGTAGAAGTTTCGTTCATCTAAACGCTCAGCTGACCTTCTAGAACCCGACTTGCTTAATGGCGGAGTTTACCGAGACCGCCGCCATCTTGGACACGCTTCAGATTTTTAAATGCGAATATCTAGTGTGTGGATTGATCAATTCTTAAATAAATTATATATTTGGCCTTTCCAGTAGGATCTTAATTACCATTAATTATATCAAAGAGAAAATATTGAAAAACAAAAAAAGTTGAAAAAGTGCACATTTTAAATTCACTTCCTGTAGCGACCGGAAGTACTGACGACGCAAACGAAGTCAAAATTGCACATCTATAACTTATGGTCTATCATCTCTTACAAGTCTCCAGTTAATATCTTTAACCGTTTTCGAGAACACTCGAAGACAAAATTGCATTTTAAAATCAGGAAATTGCCCATAACTTGGCACTGGTAGCGAATTTTCCAACAAACGGAATTTTATATAAAACTCGTATTATGACCTATAATTCCTGAAATTTTCATTGAAATCCACCGAATAGTTTACGAGAAATCGCCTGCACAAAATTTTGTCTAAAAAAAAAGAATAATAATAATAATAATAATAATAATAAGAAACAATAGAATCACTATAAGGTCTTCCGTGAAGACGGAAGACCTTAATAAAAAACAGAAGGAAAACAATAAGGTCTTCCGAAAGAAGTCGGAAGACCTTAATTATAATAAAAAACAGACGAATAACAGTAAGGTCTTCCGAAGGAAGTCGGAAGACCTTAATAATAATAGAAAACAGAAGGAAAACAATAAGGTCTTCCGAAGGAAGTCGGAAGACCTTAATAAGAAACAGAGTAAAAACAATATGTTCCCAAACTCCGTTTGGGGAACATAACTAGATGTGAAACTCGTTGCGAGCAACGAGAGGTCTTCCGTCCGATTCCGGAAAGAAAACTTAAATCGAGCTGAAAAAGTAAAAAAAAAAAAAAAAAAAAAAAAAAAAAAAGAAAAAAGATATGCACACAAGTCACCAACATGAAACTCCGACGGCTCTAAATATTACGCTATCGGGACCTCTACTGTGAATCTGCTTATGCATGTATATATTTATGAAACTGACTCTCTCTTATAATTATGAAAGGTGGGTCACTATTCAAAATTTAGCACGAAACGCCACGAATTAATCTTCGCGCCTTTTCTTTGGAATGTTCTATTAAATAGGTGTGATAGCTTCAATGAAATTAAAAAAAAAAGAACGTTCTAATAGCCTAAGATTCGAGGTTTAGAAAGTATATTTAAAACAATTTACAAAATCCATGTGGTATATACTTGTAACACTAAAGCGGTGAAACGGTTATGAAGTTTTAACTTTTTTCATTTTCCTGTTAATCCCCAAAGTGAACTATCCCGATAAGTTAATCGAAAAAGGTTGAAACGTTTCGCAGAAAAACATGGCTCGCCCTACGGCGGTCAAAGAATAAGATATCATTTGTATATGCTCAATAACTTGAATCAGGTCTTTGAGACAAGAATGCTAAAATAAACTCCATGAAGCGATCTTTAAAAAAATCGTTTTCTTATTTTTGTCTTATTTATTAGTTTAATATGACATAAGTGTGCAAAGGGAAAGACAGTGGTTAAGATTTCTACTGACAATATTAATCAATATTCTTTTGGAGAAAGTATTCCTTATAAGTATGATAAGATCTATTTTTCCGTGGTGCACGAAAGATATTAGGTATCGCATTTCATTTGCACATTTAGTCTTTTCTTTTTTCTACTTTGAAAACCAGCCAAAACCAATTATAGAAGACGTTAGTTTGACAAATAACTGCAACGTAACTACGACGTGACAATCCAAGTATTCCTTTACCTTTTATTTCTCCTTAAGTTACTTTCGTTCAAGCAAACGCTCGGCTGCCTCCGTAAACCTCTATTGCGAAATGTCGGCGTTGACTGAGACAGCCGCCATTTTGAACCCGCTTCAGATTTTTGAATGCTAATATTTAGAGTTTAGATTGAACAACATTCAAACAAATTATATATTTAGCATTAGAAGGAAGATTTCTATTAATACACCAAAAATAAATGAAAAATTCTGAAAAACAAAAAAGTTAAAAAATACAATTTTTTTCAATTTGCAACTCGTTACGACCAGAAGAACTGACGACGCACGAAAAGGTGATTCTGCAAACCAGAAAGTCATGATCTATCATCTCCAATAAGTCTCCATGTCATATACTCAGCCATTTTCGACAAAAAGGGGCGACAAAATCGCATTTTAAAATCAGGAAATTGTCCATAAGTTGGCACCAGAAACGAATTTTCCAAATTTCTCTACGGATGTAACAACTACATATAATGACACAAATTTTGTGAAAGTTTCATGAAAAACCGCTGAATACTTTTCGAGAAATCGCCTGCACAAAATTTTGTCAAAAAAAGAATAAGAACTAGATGCGTTCTTGTTGCAGGTGCAACAAGCAGGTCTTCCGACCGACTTCTCTGTTACAATCTATGCTGCGTTATCCCATGAAATAGATTTCATAATGTATTTTTTTCGTTTATGTTCATTTACAATAGTTTCTCAACACAGATCGTGATTGTTCCAGGTATTTCACAAAATATCGCTTTTAAAAATCGGCAAAATCTTCCATACATGTTATAAAAGAGTGAAAAGTATTTTGCAACTGAAAAAGACAAAAACAAAGAAAAAATTTGTGGAACGCCCCGAGCGGGATTCGAACCCCCGACAGTAAGACAAAGTTTGGTTCGGTCATATCTTTCCAATAAACGCAGCATGAAAAAAATGAAAACATGTATAGATATCGTTGAAGACGCTCTATAAACCCTTTAAATCCGAAAGAAAAATATTGAAAAACAAAAAAGTTGAAAAATTAGACTTTTGGAATTCACTTCCGTTTGCGACCGGAAGTAGGAACGACAAAAAATGAAGGACATTCGGCACATCTACATGTGATGCTCTTTCATGTCCATGAGTTTCAATGTCATATCTTTAGCCGTTTTCGAGAAAAATAGTGTACAAAAATCCATTTAAAAAATGCAATTTTCCCCAAAAATCGCGAACGGAAGCAAATTTTGAAAAAATGAAAAACACGTCTGGAGATATTAACCTGATGCATCTTTCCTGTAAAAATCTTCGAAATCCGTACGGTCATAGCTGAGATATCGCCATAACTATGAAAAAAGAATGATAATAATAATAACTAGAAACGATCTCGTTGCGAGCAACGAGAGGTCTTCCATCCGATACTGAATTAAAAAGCGAAAATCTAGCTGAAAAACTCGTACAAAATTATCGGTCACACGGGGGATCGAACCCGGGTCGCCTGCGTGAAAATCCAACGCGCTAACCATTACGCCATCGGGAACGCCGCTTCAAATTTTCAAATGCGAATGTCTCGAGATTGGCTTCTTTAATTCTAAAACAAATTACATATTTCGCATTCATTTAAGAGTCTCTATCAACCCAATAAAAATCAAAGAAAAATAATGAAAAACAAAAAAAGTTGAAAATTTTGATTATTTTAATTCGCTTCCGGTAGCGACCGGAAGTACTGACGACACACGAAAAGGACATTCCGCATATCTAGAAGTCATACCCTATGTTCTCCAACAAGTCTCTGGTTTATATCTTTAGTAGTAATGTTCTTTAGATCTCGAACTGACAAAATTTCATTTTAAAATCAGGAAAATGGCCATAACTTGGCACCAAAAGCGAGTTGTTCCAAAATTCTTCCAAAATTAACAATGACATATAAGAGCACATCATCCCTGAAAGTTTGATGAAAAACCGATGAATAGTTCTCGAGATATCGCGTGCACAAAATTTGTCTAAAAAATTAGAATAATAATAATGATAACTAGAAACGATCTCGTTGCGAGCAACGAGAGGTCTTCCGTCCGATTCTGAAATAAAAAGACGAAAAATCTAGCTGAAAAAGTCGTAAAAATAATTCGGTCACATGGGGGATCGAACCCGGGTCGCCCGCGTGAAAATCCAACGCGCTAACCATTACGCCATCGGGAACACCGCTTCAAAATTTATAATGCGAATTTCGAGATTGGCTTCCTTGCTTCTAAAACAAATTACACATTTCGCATTCATTTAAGAGTCTCTATTAACCCTATAAAAATCAAAGAAAAATAATGAAAAACAAAAAAGTTGAAAATTTTGATTTTTTTGATTCGCTTCCGGTAGCAACCGGAAGTACTGACGACACACGAAAAGGACATTCCGCATATCTAGAAGTCATGCCCTATGTTCTCCAACAAATCTCCAGTTCATATCTTCAGTAGTTCTTTAGATCTCGAACTGACAAAATTTCATTTTAAAATCAGGAAAATGGCCATAACTTGGCACCAAAAGCGAGTTGTTCCAAAATTCTTCCAAAATTATCAATGACATATAAGAGCGCATGATCCCTGAAAGTTTGATGAAAAACCGATAAATAGTTCTCGAGATATCGCGTGCACAAAATTTGTCTAAAAAATAAGAATAATAATAATAATAACTAGAAACGATCTCGTTGCGAGCAACGAGAGGTCTTCCGTCCGATTCTGAAATAAAAAACAAAAAATGTAGCTGAAAAAGTCATAAATGTTCATATCTTTAGTAGTTCTTTAGATCTCGAACTGACAAAATTTCATTTTAAAATCAGGAAAATGTCCATAACTTAGCACCGGAAGCGACTTGTTCCAAAATTCTTCCAAATGTAACAATGGCATATGAGAGCGCATCATCCATGAAAGTTTGATGAAAAACCAATGAATAGTTCTCGAGATATCGCGTGCACAAAATTTGTCTAAAAAATAAGAATAATAATAATAATAATAATAATAATAAGAAACAGTAGAATCACTATAAGGTCTTCCGTGAAGACGGAAGACCTTAATAAGAAACAGTAGAATCACTATAAGGTCTTCCGTGAAGACGGAAGACCTTAATAAGAAACAGTAGAATCACTATAAGGTCTTACGTGAAGACGGAAGACCTTAATAATAGGAAACCGACGGAAAACAATAAGGTCTTCCGAAGGAAGTCGGAAGACCTTAACTAGATACGTACTTGTTGCTGGGGCAACAAGCAGGTCTTCCGACCGACTTCTCTTTTGCAATCTATGCTGTGTCAGAACATGGAATAGATTTCTTAATGTATTTTTTTCGTTTACGTTCATTTACAGTAGTTTCTCAACACAGATCATGATTGGTCCAGGTATTTCACGAAAAATCTCTAAATATAGCTTTTAAAAATCGGCAAAATCTTCCACACATGTTATAAAAGAGTGAAAAGTAATTTGCAACTTAAAAAAGACAAAAACGAAGAAAAAATTTGGGGAACGCCCCGAGCGGGATTCGAACCCGCGACAGTAAGACAAAGTTTGGTTCGGTCATATCTTTGCACTAAACACACGCATGAAAAAAAATGAAAATATATATAGATATCGTTGAAGACGTTCTATAAACCCTGAAAATCCAAAAGAAAAATATTGAAAAACAAAAAAGTTGAAAAATTAGACTTTTTGAATTCACTTCCGTTTGCGACCGGAAGTAGGAACGACAAAAAATGAAGGACGTTCGGCACATCTACATGTGATTGTCTTTCATGTCCATCAGTTTCAATGTCATATCTTTAGCTGTTTTCGAGAAAAGTAGAGTACAAAAATCCATTTAAAAAATACAATTTTCCCCCAAAATCGCGAATGGAAGAAAATTTTGAAAAAATGAAAAACACGTCTGGAGATATTAACCTGATGCATCTTTCCTGTAAAAATCTTTGAAATCCGTAGAGACACAGCTAAGATATCGCCATAACTATGAAAAAAGAATAATAATAATAACTAAATGCGTTCTTGTTGCTGGTGCAACAAGCAGGTCTTCCGACCGACTTTTCTTTTGCGCTCTATGCTGCGTCATCCCATGAAATAGATTTCATAATGTATTTTTTCGTTTAAGTTCATTTATAGTAGTTTCTCAACACAGATCGTGATTGCTACAGTTATTTCACAAAATATCTCCAAATATAGCTTTTAAAAATCGGCAAAATCTTCCATACATGTTATAAAAGAGTGAAAAGTAATTTGCAACTGAAAAAAGACAAAAACAAAGAAAAAATTTGGGGAACGCCCCGAGCGGGATTCGAACCCCCGACAGTAAGACAAAGTTTTGTTCGGCCATATCTTCGCAATAAACGCACGCATGAAAAAAATGAAAACATATATAGATTTTTTTGAAGACGCTCTATAAACCCTGTAAATCCGAAAGAAAAATACCGAAAAACAAAAAAGTTGAAAAATTAGAGTTTTTGAATTCACTTCCGTTTGCGACCGGAAGTAGGAACGACAAAAAATGAAGGACGTTCGGCACATCTGCATGTGATGCTCTTTTATGTCCATGAGTTTCAATGTCATATCTTTAGCCGTTCTCGAGAAAAGTAGTGTACAAAAATCCACTTAAAAAATACAAATTTCCTCAAAAATCGCGAATAAAAGCAAATTTTGAAAAAATGAAAAACACGTCTGGAGATATTCACCTGATGCATCTTTCCTGTAAAAATCTTTGAAATCCGTAAAAATCACAGCTGAGATATCGCCATAACTATGAAAAAAAGAATAATAATAATAACTAGAAACGATACTCGTTGCGAGCAACGAGAGGTCTTCTGTCCGATTCTGAAATAAAAAGATGAAAAATCGAGCTAGAAAAGTAAAAAAAAAAATATTCGGATATTCGGGGGAGCGAACCCGGGTCGCCCGCGTGACAATCCAACGCGCTAACCATTCGGCCATTGAAAACACCGCTTCAAATTTTTAAATGTAAATATCTCGAGATTGCCTTTATGGATTCTAAATCAAATTACATATTATGCATTCTTAAAGGAGTCTCTATTTAGATAAATAATATCAGAGAAAAATATTGAAAAACAAAAAAAGTTAAAAAATTGCAATTTTTAAATACGCTTCCGGTAGCAACCGGAAGTACTGACGACGCACAAAAAGGTGATTTCACATATCTAAGAGTCATCCTCTATCATCTCTAATAAGTCTCCAGTTAATATCTTTAACCATTTTTGAAAAAAAGGGGCGACAAAAATTCATTTTAAAATCAGAAAACTGTCAATATCTTGGAACCGAAGGTGAGTATTCCAAATTTTTCTTCTGATGAACAAAGTTCATATAATGATGCATGATTCCTGAAAGTTTCATTGAAATCCACCGAATAGTTTAAGAGAAATCGCCTGCACAAAATTTTCGGGAAAAAAATAAGAATAATAATAATAATAATAAGAAACAGTAGAATCACTATAAGGTCTTCCGTTGAAGACGGAAGACCTTAATAACTAGATGCGTTCTTGTTGCTGGTGCAACAAGCAGGTCTTCCGACCGACTTCTCTTTAGCAATCTAGTCTCCGTCATCCTATGAAAAAGATTCCATAATGTTTTTTTTTCGTTAACGTTCATTAACAGTAGTTTCTCAACACAGATCGTGATTGTTCCAGGTATTTCACAAAATATCTCCAAATATAGCTTTTAAAAATCGGCAAAATTTTCCATACATGTTATAAAAGAGTGAAAAGTAATTTGCAACAGAAAAAAGACAAAAACAAAGAAAAAATTTGGGGAACGCCCCGAGCGGAATTCGAACCCCCGACAGTAAGACAAAGTTTGGTTGTGTCATATCTTTGCAATAAACGCACGCATGAAAAAAATGAAAACATATATAGATATCTTTGAAGACGTTCTATAAACCCTGTAAATCTGAAAGAAAAATATTAAAAAACAAAAAAGTTGAAAAATTAGACTTTTTGAATTCACTTCCGTTTGCGACCGGAAGTAGGAACGACAAAAAATGAAGGACGTTCGGCACATCTACATGTGATGCTCTTTCATGTCCATGAGTTTCAATGTCATATCTTTAGCCGTTTTCGAGAAAACTGGGGTACAAAAATCCATTTAAAAAATACAAATTTCCCAAAAAATCGCGAATGGAAGCAAATTTTGAAAAAATGAAAAACACGTCTGGAGGTATTAATTTGATGCATCTTTCCTGTAAAAATCTTTGAAATCCGTCAAGTCACAGCTGAGAGATCGCCATAACTATGAAAAAAGAATAATAATAATAATAATAATAATAACTAGATGCGTTCTTGTTGCTGGGGCAACAAGCAGGTCTTCCGACCGACTTCTCTTTTGCAACCTATGCTGTGTCATCCCATGAAATAGATTTCATAATGTATTTTTTTCGTTTATGTTCATTTACAGTAGTTTCTCAACGCAGATCGTGATTGTTAAAGGTATTTGACAAAATATCTCCTAATATAGCTTTTAAAAATCGGCAAAATCTTCCACACCTGTTATAAAAGTGTGAAAAGTAATTTGCAACTAAAAAAAGACAAAAACAAAGAAAAAATTTGGGGAACGCCCCGAGCGGGATTCGAACCC
>PRKT01000395.1:184485-203281 GCA_003671525.1 Saccostrea glomerata
TGTGATTTTGAAGATTTTTTGTTCAATACTTATTCAGAGATTTCTATTCGTTGTGGAGATATGCTAAATGGAAATATTTAGGGGTCACTCCCACAAGTCCTTAATGGGGCCGTTTTACAAAAACTCAAAGTATGCATATTGTTTAGAACATTATTCTGGCCATCTTTTGTTCAATATTGCTTATCAAAATGTTCCCCCTTTTCGAGATATAAAGCGTTAAATATTTGACATTCTGGCCCCTTGTGACCCCTAATTACGCAACATATGCTGAAAAGTTTATAATATATTGTTCCAAATAGTCTAAAATTAAAAAATATCGAAAAATCAAGCAGAAAAAATGATAAAATTTTTTGGTCACACAGGGGATCGAACCCGGGTCGCCCGCGTGACAATCCAACGCGCTAACCATTTAGCCATTGGGATCGCCGCTTCGCGTTTTCAAATGCAAATATCTCGAGATCGGCTTTTTCGATTTTCAAACAAATTACATATTTGGCTTCTACAAGAGGGTCTCTATTCACATCAAAAACAAAAATATTAAAAAATAAAAGTTGAAAAATTGCGTTTTTTAAATTCACTTCCGGTAGCGACCGGAAGTATTGATGACACACGGAAAGGTGATTCTGCAAAGCTATAAGTCATGAGCTATCATCTCAAATAAGTCTCCTGTTCATATCTTAAGCAGTTTTCGCCACTTAGTTCAGACAAAATTGCATTTTAAAATCAGGAAATTGTAGATAACTCAGGGCCGGAAGTGATGTCATCAACAAAAAAAATTTCCAATAAGGTTCAGATCAGTACCTATCAGATGTGAAAGTCTCATGAGAATTGGCCCTGTAGTTTACGAGAAATCGCGTGCACAAAATTGGTAAGAATAATAATAATAATAGGTAAAAAGAAACCGAAGAATAACAAGAAGGTCTTCCGTTGGAGACGGAAGACCTTAATAATAATAATAAGAAACAGAGTAAAAACAATATGTTCCCCAACTTCGTTTGGGGAACATAACTAACGCGAATAAAAAATTTATTTCTACTGTAAGGGTATTCAGCAATACTATTACGGTGTCATTTTCAAATCATATCACATAGTGCAGATAAGATCCATTTAACACAATGCCAAATGTAAGCATTTCAGTGATAACCCCCTAGTTTTTTTCCTTTGTTTTTCACTAAAAATTTGCACAAGTATAGTTGTATATGTATCTGACCTTCGACATGTGGCATATTACTTAACGGACTATGTGAACATGAAATATAACAAATTGTTAACATCTTCTCATCATATTTCTTTTCGAAAATGACATAAAATGGAATGAACTTTCTTGACACCTTTTACATGTGTACAAGCTATAGCAAAAAATGTATACCGAGTAAAAAGAAAAGAAATAGATAATGGCATGCAAATTATGGAGGGTAGGCGCTGTCGTTTATTTATAATATGAATATACAGATATTCTTTAAAGATTCTAATCTTAGATCAAAGTTTTATGTTTTTAGACCGCTGTTCATTCTGTAGACAATATGGAAACAGATGACTCATTTTGTGAAATGTTGTTGCAATTTTGGGACATTATTCAAAAAGTTTAGAACATTATTAATTTAGCAAAAAAAAAAAATGAAAAGAAACTAGCCAAAATAATGGACTAAAAACACTCATCAATTAATTTCGTTTATGATGTATGTCTACATAGTTATAATGTTGCCATAAGTCAATTGAAACTATTAGAATCGGGAGCAGAACAAACATGGACCTCTAAAAATATCAGAGGTGGGATCAGGTACCATCGGAGAATACAGGTTAGTATCCTCTGCCGATCGGTCACACCTGCCTGGTGCTCATTGTCATGATCGGTCAAACGGAAATATTCGTAGACAATCCAGTGTTTAGATAATGGCCTAGCAACTAGCTTGAAAAACGTTAGCAAGCATAACACATAATGATAGATTGTATTTGCTGACTAGGCCATTGGATTGACTATAGCTTTGCGGAATGGTGACGTTAAACGAGACTGTTGATATCTTTGTTACGTCAACTAGTTTGTCAATAGATTGTTTCGTTTTAGAGGACGTTTGTACATAGTGCATGCTCTTGTGTATCGAATTAACTGGGAGTGATCGGTTGGAAACCATTAGAACTCCCGAAATAAATTTCAGCCGGAGCTTCATATGGAAAGAAAAAAAGGAATGAGTTGTTTATAAAATATAGGGTAGTCATTGATATTCTTAAGTAAACCCTATCTACCTCAGACAATTAATGTATTGTTTTTTCTTTCATCACTCTTCGTTCTGCCACAATTCTGATATTCTTTTATGACAAAATATCACTTAAAAATTTTTTTACACTCTGAGAAAAATACCACCTTTAATTCAATAAATGAATAACTATATACTTCATTGTTTAAAATCTGTTTAATCGTCATATGTGATGCACGGTTCCAGACTCTACAGATAATAAGACTCTTTACACTGATTTCAACATTTATAATTTAGTGATCCGCGATAGATGCATTCATAACACATTTTAGAGTAATTCTCCGCTTGACTTAAACAGTTAAAGTAGTCTCGTCCCTTTCGCGGGGTCAATCAGGGGTCAACCCTGCGTAAGACACTTTTTTCACTCTATTACCTTACCAACTTTATGGGCCAGAAACTTAAAAATAAATCTGTATGAATATGTTCATTATGTTTTTCATGTTCCACCATACTCTGGTAAAACATGCACATATCGAAATTGTCCTATAACGTTTGGAGATTTGAAGATTAAAAATATTTACATATAACTTATAAAGGACATTGTGGGAAAAATGAGCGTTACGCCAACAACGGGAGATTTCTCTTAAGAATGTGAAATTCGTCTGTTTGTGCAGTTCGAATATGCACGAAATATCGCATAGGGTTTTCCCGTCACTAACCGATTTGTTAAATAGTAATCATTTGAATAAGCATTGTAACATACATGTTTCTCGATTCTGATCCTATCCTAAAAATCCTTAAGGATATCCGATCCTCAGCCAGGAAGGATAACTCCAAAAATTCATATTTAATTTGACATGCATCAAAATGAAGCTTGAAAATTGAATTTTTTCATGCAACAATGTTCATTTTATTCATCTTTATAAGATTCAAGGCTTTTTTTGAATCTAAGAAAAGGTCTTATAGAAGTTGACATTTGTACCCTATAAAAGGAAAAAAAATAATACAGTTTTTTAGACATATAATTTTCTTAAATCCAGCCTTAGATACCAATGCTCATTAGCCTGATATGAAATTAGAAGTGATTTGTTGTGTCTTGTAATGGTAGCAAAAGCCTTTTACCCTAAATATTATAGAATACATGACGGCAATTGAAGACAAAAAATACCAAATAAGTATAAAAATCATAACAGCTTTTCTGAATGCCTGGATACCTATTGTTTTTTAATCTAAAATATATTTGTGGATCAATTTACAATAAGAAAATACATTGCTTATATTCCAATATGCCTTATCTTCAAAAAATATTGGAGATTTGACAATTTTTCCTATATAATATAATTAACTTTAATCTTTAATTTTAAAGAAAAACTGTGGATAAAATTACATAACTTTGTGGATTCAGAGATACTTTTATGAGTATTTTTGATAACTTAACTGCTAATTATATAAACCTGAGGATCGGACTACCTTAAACTGTCATCTTTCGAGAAAATCATTTACATACGGCATTGATACATGTATGTGTAATAAAACTGAATAGATTTTAGTTATTTTATTTTTTTGCAAAGCAAAAAAGTATCCAGTATGTTTTCGCAGAATTTAAAAGGAAAGTTGATGTTTCTTTTCGTAAATCTGTTAAAATTCTTGCTAAAACAAATCGAAAGCAAAACTATTTTGATTAGTCTTAAGGACAGATGATACAAACAAATTTTATTTTTGGAGGAGACTTAATATCATGTCACTAGTTTAAAAAACTGGATAATTCTTAGAATTTTTTCTCCTATCAAATTGGAAAATGAAATAGACTTTTTAAATATTACTAATATTTCAATTAAAAAACAAATATTGACAAATCACACTCAGTAAAGGTTTACAGGTGAAAACAAATTTCAGACTATGTTAGCTTGGTGTTAGAAATGTAATATAAACTTAAGAAATATACACCGAAGCAGGTGAATTTTATTAGGAAAAGCTAAATGGTATAAATTACTGTATATTTTATGGGCTGATTTTTACCATTTTGCTTTTCCTCATAAAATTTTCCTGGCTTGGTATATTTTTCTAAAGTTTACATTACACTTTTACAACCAAGTTAACATATTCTGAAATGATTCTCATCTGTAAACCTTTACTGAGTGTGTTTAATCTATTTTTATAACTTCATTGAAACATTTCTAACATTTTCCAAGTCTTTTTCATTTTCCAATTCTTAGGAGAAAAATTCTAAGAATTATCCCCTTTTCCAAATGGTTTATTGGCCGATTGAACACGTTTATGTTAATCGCCAACAATATTCAATACATCCCATTGTGTCGGATCTACTAAACAGATACAAGGTCTACTCTGGAAATTAATTCGAAACAAATGCAAGCAAAATTAAAAATAAATTATTGATTATTTATATATTTTCGTAAAATATACACCTCTGATGG
The DNA here is from genome assembly GCA_003671525.1 of Saccostrea glomerata. Taxonomy (NCBI): domain Eukaryota; kingdom Metazoa; phylum Mollusca; class Bivalvia; order Ostreida; family Ostreidae; genus Saccostrea; species Saccostrea glomerata. The sequence continues at coordinate 189,116 of PRKT01000395.1, forward strand.
TCTTATGATCGATAGATTATGGGAAAACAGTATGTTAACTATCAAAATTTATAACGATTTGAAATTTGATCACCTAAGCTATTAACAACACGGTATTTCCTATTTCTACGTGTTTTTATAATTAGAAAGTTTCGTCGAAAAGAAAACGAAAAAAACTTCTCTTTAACTGGTAAACCTTACGGTTATTTCTAGAAAGTGTTAACTGCGTATTCAATAGATTATCTTTAAGCGGGAAGGAAAGCATGTTTTTTCAACAAATATCCAGCGAGAAAACCCAATTTCTAAGAGAAGTAAGCTTTATTCTGGCAAAATATAATTATCGATTTTACATTAAACGATCAGTAAATATCTTTCGGAATAGATACGTCAAAATCTTTTTATTATGCGCCCAGATCGAAAAATCCGAGGCGTATATTGTTTTTGTCCTGTCTGTCTGTCTGTTTGTCTTTAAACGTTAACCTTCGCCATAACTTTTGATCCATGAGTGATAGAGACTTCAACTAATAAAGCTCTTTCAAATGACACCAAGGTCAATGACCTTGTGACCTTGACTGTAACCTACGAGGGGTTATCAAAAAGTTCGTGGACTGAGGCTATAGAATTAGTACTATGCAGTCTGTGCTTTCAAAATTTATATCGAACATAAAACAACAAAAAATAAAGAAATGTTGAAAATCTTAGCTTGATACGTTCATTATTTGCCAAATTATTATAAAATAAAAACAACATTATATGATCACCCGGCGCTGCCGTCGTTTATTTTCATGACGTCCGACAACGTCATTGTTTTTTCAATGTCCTCTTCTTCTACCTCATGTACTTTTTTGGATGAGATTCCCTTGAGCTGAGTAAGGACTTAATCCCGCCTTGTTTATATGACTTTACAATGTCATTAACAGCGGCTTTCAATGAATATAATATTCCAAATGGATTTTTACATTGGGAGAGATCCTTGCTTGATTGTGCCAGTATACTTTGCTTTTGGGAGTTCAATACCTACAACATATGATCAACGTCATGTTTTGACGCGATTGATTTTCACACTGTGACAACAAATCGACATTAACTGTGTATCCTTTTTCTCTTGAATCTATTTTGACATTAAAAACAAGTATTCTGGATGCATATTATTTCTCTGTAGCCAGTTTAAACATTTCTTAGGTCTATATAAGTTTTTTCAGAGGCAAAACTTGATAGAATGTTGAAAAAAGAAACCCCTCTCCCCTTTTTGACGTCATTTTCAAGGTCTCATTTAGTTGGACATTCCATGTAAAATTTACGATAAAATTTCATAGAACTTCCAGAATGAAGTGAAAATTTCATATTTTATGGAACAATTGTGTCCCGACACACACCTGAATTAATGGGATTTTTGGATGTCAAATGTTCATATCAAAAGAGTTTTTCTCAGTCACACATAGGTCGCAAAAACGTCGTTTTCGAGGTTGCGCCGCCTGGACATACCATTGCTTACAAAAACATTACTAATTTATTGAAAATTAAAATTTATGATTCATGGTTTATTCTTTAGATAGAAAAGATGATGCTGAATAGATATTTCAAACTTCACTGATGTAACTAAAGCGGTTTTAATTTTATGGCGCTAGTCCACGAACTTTTTGATAACCCCTCGTATATGCTAAAAATAGAGGGTTTTTTGCAAACTTTAACCTTTGCCATAACTTTTGAACCATAAAAGATAGAGACTTCATATTTCGTATGTATACTTCACTTATTACATTTAAGCTTATTTAAAATACACCATGGTCAATGACCTTTTGACCTTCACTGTGGCCTATACGCTAAATATAGCTTTTTTGAGGGCAAACTTAACCTTAGCTATATCATTTGAACAAAGAAAGACTGAGACTTAATATTTGGCAAGCATACTCAACTAACAAATCCCTTTCACATGACACCAAGGTCAATGACCTTGTAACCTTCACTGTGTCTTATATGCTAAAAATAGCTTTTTTTTTTAACTTTCACCATAATTTTTCAACCATGAAAATTAGAGACTTGATATTTAGTGTGCATACTTCACTAATCAAGATCTTTCAAATGTCACCAAGATCAATGACCTTGTGACCTTGACTATGACCTTGATGCTAAAAATATGTTGTTGTTTTTTAATTTGTTGCCGCCGGGCGCATAATGTTTTACAAACACATCTTGTTTTCTTTCAGAATCCATTGACTATACGTGATGCTAAGGAAAAAATTGCTTCCACATTGGGTATATACCAATACTATGTTGAAGTTGTTAATCTAGAAGATGGAATTATTTATGAAAGCAATAGAGCAACTCAAAGCTTGCCAAAACCTTTACAAATTATGGTAGGCAACCCAGATAGAAAAATACCAAGTTATCTAATAACAACAGAACCCGACATGATTGAACAAGATGCAAACGATGAGGAGCCAAGACTGAAAATGTCATGTGGACACGCAATAAGTATGAAATGTTTTCGTTTTTAAACCAACATATTTTAACTTTTCATGATTTTCATTTTAAATACATTTCAAAGGAAGTTCAAATGGTATACCACCACTTACATGTACTTTAAGACGTTTCTATTAAAATTTGTTTAATTGTCTTGGACTACCAAACATGGTTTTAAATTGCATTGCACATATCACTATTCAGTAATTACACACAAAAAATAACCACACTTGTTTACTCAGCTGTAAATGTTTGCAAAAATGTCTTTGCAATTGAGGGCAAACAAAGTGAATTAACTGAATGATAACTAAAAAATTGGGTCAGGTTTAAATTTACATCTCTAAATATAAGTCCCTTTTCTATTGAAAATTGTACTTCTTTTTTTAAGCTCCAGACAATTTGTTCGGTCATATGAAGAACACATTAATGTGCGAAGTAAAGCCTGTAGTGTGTTGCCTTACAAATGGTTGTCATGCTGAGTGGGATATGCGAGAAATAGTACGAAAAGCCGACATGACAGACGATGAGCGAGTATTCTATGAATGCAAAATTTCCTTCAACTCGGTCAACCAAAAAAGTGACATTACCTCAGAATGCCCCGAATGCGGCCAATTTTGCCAGCGACAGTTAGATGTCTTGCCCATTAGGTGTACGTCATGTTCTATAAAGAAGGGTGTAGCCTTTGATTTCTGCTGGAGTTGCAAATCACCCTGGATAGCAAATCACCAGTGCAGCAAAAGAGAATTAGAGGCTTTTCAGAGAATTCTGAATGAAGCCCCACGTAAAAGAATTGATATGTCAAACATAGAGGGAGTACCATCAAAACGACTGTGTCCAAATGCATCTTGCAGATATCTTATTGAACACTTGCAGGCTTGCAAAACCATGACTTGCACTAAATGCAAGACTGTGTTTTGCTTTTCCTGTCTTAAAGTTGCCGTTAATGGTCAATTGCAATGTGGATACTATGATCAACAGTGCATTGTAGCTCCAGTTCAAAATGTTTTTGAGGGGAATTAAGTTATAACAGCAAAGCGATTGTATAGAATTTCCCAACGTAATGCTTTGGAGAAGTGTGTCCTAATATTTTGTTACATATTTGGACCCATTTGTTCAATTAGATTTTTATTTATTTGCACGACTGCAAGTTTAATCAGGTTTTTTTGCAATGAAAATTCCTAATAGTACTATAAGTGCAAGACGTAATTGTTTCAAGTCTGTATACTGTGTATCCCGAGTTAAATATTTTGAACCGCGTGATTTTAAATGTTGTTTTGACAAAACATGTATAATAAATAAAAAATAATTTCTAACAATTACTAAGCAAATTCACATTTGGTCATCTTCTTTCGTGAGGTATTTCTACATGTGGTATTATCATGATTTTTTTTCCAGTTATTCCGTGTTTAAAATCTCATAAGCTAAGATTTTAAACCGTTCTGTTTCTCAAGTAAAGGGTGTGAATAGATGTTATATGAGTGGTACTTGGGGTAATGAAAATCGTGAAGAACTTACAGAGTGCTAATAAGCTGCAATAATGTAGCCATATCAGATATTTTTTGTTTTGATGATTTCAGGAGAGGGCTACATGTACAATTCAACAGGGTCCCCGAAATGGTGCAAATATATTTTTAGATAAAGGCGACTGCAAACAAAATAGTGCATTTGCATTCAAATTGTTTACAACAAGGATGATTTTCCCCTAGTCGTTTATACGCTAAAACAAGTCAAATAAATTAATGTGTTTATTAATCGTCTTCCTCAGCAGCGATGAAAGTACTCGCGTGATGGATTTGAGAACTTGTGATTTAAATTAAAAACTGAAGAAGGGCTTGATAAAGTTTTTTTCGGTGTTGATAAACGCTGGTATGTTGTGGTTGCACTAAAGATCGATGAATAAACATATTTTATGTGAATTTCATTTCAAAAAGTGGTATTTATGCTTAAAATAAGGTAATTCCGAAATAGATCAGCTCCATAGATCCAAATTGTCATCGGCTGTCCAAAAGGGAACAAAATGATGAAGGTCTGTAAACATGTCGGATAAATTCAAACTTTGATGTCAATATGCACGAAAAATAATCCATATATGGATCATTCTGTCTATTTTTTTTATCAATTCGTGTCTTGCATAACTGCAATTTTAAGTTCAGGTAAATAATGCTAATAATATAGCCATTAATGATCATCTGAGCCAAATTGGAGAAAGTGAATCACTCCCGCATTTGCACCATACCGGAGATTCTAGCCCCCCCTCCCCCAAAAAATAATTTGGAGAGGGCTACATTATTGCAGCTTAGTGTTTATCCCTATGCACATAGTTACTGTATATGTATTAGAAAAAATATTTGAATGAAAAGTATAAGATTGGACAATGACCATGTGCGAAATAAAAACAATAGCCGTATAAGGTCTTCTTGGATACGCATATTTCTCTTTTGTACTAAGACCCGCCTATTCTCTTGCCATAAAAGAACACATTCTCACATACCTGGCCGAATTCAGCTGTGATAGGGTCTAAAAGATCAAAGATAATGCAGTGTTGCAACCACTATTGAAATAACGACCACTATTGAAATACTAATATCAATAGTGGTTGAGAGTGCATTTCAATAGCAAACATAATTAGTAACCACTATTGAAATACGACCACTATTTAAATAATTATATCAATAGTTGTTGAGAGTGCATTTCAATAGCAAACATGGTAAGTAACCACTATTGAATTACAACCACTATTGAAATAATTATTTCAATAGTGGGTGAGAGTGCATTCCAATAACAAACATAGGTAATAACCACTATTGAAATACGACCACTATTGAAATAATTATATCAATAGTGGTTGAGAGTGCATTTCAATAACAAACATAGATATTAACCACTTTTGAAATACGATCACTAATGATATAATTACTTCAATGGTGGGTGAGACAGCATTTCAATATGATGATCATAGGTTTAAACCACTAATGAAATCCAAGTACTTTTGAAATAATTATTTAATAGTGAGGATTTCAATATGATAACCATAGGTTTCGACCACTATTGAAATACAACCAGAATAGAAGAAACGTTTCACCGCGTAATTTTTAATTTTTTTTCAATAAAATCAGACCAAAAAATATAGATATACCAGTCCAGGCATCCATATTTTGTTTGTATCAACTGTCCTTAAATGAAGATTTCGATAGTGATTGAAATAATAATTTCAAAAGTGATTTAAATAATTATTTTGATTGTTGCTGAATATACTTCAATACTAAAACCATAATTTATTCCATATTGAAATCTTTATTTCAAAAGTGAACATTATTTCAATAGTGGTTGCAACTTAGTTTGTTATTGAAATAAATCTCACCCTCTATTGAAATAATTATTTCAAGAACCGCTTTTGAGATAATACAAACGCTAAATGAAGCACCAAAAATAAATTGAAGTTTTATCTATATAAATAAACATAAGTAGTAATGACTTTGAAAACTGCAGGCCTACGTCAAAGAACATAGTCTATTAGCGTAAGGATTTTTTGATAAACAGTGTTATCGTAGTTCTCTACACATACGAGGTAAAGCAGGAGAGGGAACCAGACTGACCTGTTTGTTTACATTCCACTGCGGTACCAGATTAATTCTGATTCTGACAAAGTTGGACCGTGGTATTAGGATTGAAAAACTCACTGTCAGTGTCTTATCATTTATATTGATAGTTTTAAAATAATTTTTTCATCAGAATATAAACTTGATTCATGTAAGAAATTCATTCTACTCTGTAAATGAGCCCGGCTCTCTGTACTTCTGAGTACTTTGATTTAAGTTGGTCACATTAGAGACACAATGTCTCTTAAACTCAGAGACTCACGGCTAACAAAGATAAACCTGAAAATATACTATTCCTTAAAAATAAAGACACATATGTACCTATGCACAGATGGATAAATGAGTAATTTATCTCTCTGGGATTATATCTCAGAGTTTATACGATTAAAGGCATACATTATTAGAGTTGTAAATTATATTTTTTTATGAAAGCATTGTTTATTAAGAAGTGTTTGGAGTTAAAACAATAAACTAGTATCAAGGACAATAATCAATCTTTTACTCACGGTCAAAGTGTACATCATTCCCATATGGATCCGGTTAGTCTCCTTCTAATTTCGAATGTACATTACATATACGTGAAGATGCATACATAATGCATATATTACATGTCTTCGAGGGCTGCATACCAGAATATTTGCCCCAAGGTGATAGGAAAGCCCTGGAGTGTTATGTCGCCCGATGCCGAAGGCAGAGGGCGACATAACACTCCAGCGCTTTCCTGTCACCGAGGGGCAAATATTCTGGTATTGCTGCCCGAGAATAAAGTCATGTAATATATGTCATATAATAACATTTTTAATCATTGAACCCAAATCGGTCATCCGACATCGAACATATTTATTGAACACTATGTACACATGTACGTTGAGTATAATTCCGAAATTCCCCGTCCTGTTTTATGGCAGAATGTTTTCAGTACGCTGACACTTTTGTTGATAACCTTTGTTACATGTACAAATTTCAGGAATTTTTCTCAACAAGTAAATTATCTAATTCCTCTGAATTCAAATGAACAAATCGCAGACGTCTTGACTTTTAATTTTCGCGGAATTGTTTACGTTTGCTTAGCAACTGCCTCCGTGAATTTCGAACCCGACGTATTTAATATGCAGAATGATCGCACGCGAGGGAACATAACTGTGTTCGGGAGGGCAACATAACTGTTTCCGTTGGAACATAACTATCCGGCGTGATTCGGCAGTTTTTCAGGGAATATGGATAAAAATATTATAGTTGTGATATAATGGGAAAACTTCTTCAAAAATGTTATATATCAATATTGTTGATAGATTGCTGTCTTTTTTAAAAATATTTAAGATTTTTCTATATTTTTTTTCATTCTTTTCATATATAATTTTAGCCCAGCTCTGACCTCATCTTTGCACAAAGGGCAAATTATGAACAAACAAAATAATATATATTAAACTTGAGCCTATGAATATCAACATAAAATAACGTTGGTTCCGCTCCATGACATGTGCCTGATAAATATGAATACCCCGAGACTGGTCGTTTCTAATGCAAAGAATAAATCTAATGTAGAGATTTCTTCAGGCCGTCAACGTAAGTCGACTTCAGAAAGGTGATACAGGTTACATGTAACTAATTGTCTTCAGGTGATCCAACTTCAAAGCTCTGAATAAGTTTATGAACAATTTTGGTATTTATATTATTTCTCCGATATAGTTTTGTAATGGATATTTCAAGTTTTTTCCAATAAGCTATAAGGACTTGGACTTGACATATCTGTTTTCAAGGAATTCTACTTAGGGTATCATTCTATTGACCTCTTCGTTTTGTGAAAAGTTGTGCACTGAGAGAATTACCTAGTTGATTTTACTATTGTGACTAGTAAAGCGTTCTTCGTGATTAGTAATCACTCTGTGTACTAGCTGAGATCGTGAAAAGTGGAGTAGTGGTCGTAAAGATACTTAAATACCTAGTGAAAGTTACTTATGAATTCTTAGATTTACTAATATTAGAAGTAAATATACCCAATACCTAGTAAAACTACTTTTAAGGTAGTGATTGCATGGACAGTAAATTTACTAGTCTTCCCAGTGATTTTCACTGGTTTTTTTTTTTCAGTGTGTATGCATTAAGATACTAGAATATACAAGATAATTTATTTAATCAATAATTATACATCAATTGAAACATGTGAAATGAACTATTAAATTTGATACACTTCATCTTTTTTTGTAACAAACCAAAAAAAAAAAATTCATCTTTGCGTTTGACATGTGATTTGAAACCGATCTAGTGAACTAAAGACTATCAATTGAACACAAAGATACATATCTTACACTACAAAAGCATACACAGGGAAAAGTGGCTCGCATGAATTTCATATGAAATTCGCACTAATATCATGAAAATTCTTCGCATGAGGGGATAAAAACAAATCGCATGATATTCGCATGAAAATATCATGCGATTTTTACATGAAAATTGCATAAAAATTATATGATAAAAAAATCGCATGAAATTCAGGTGAAAAAAAACTCAGCTTTCCTTTCAATATCATGCGAAGACGGGCATATTTTTGTACCCTAGAAATAATTATCAAGCTTTTATTTTTGAGTGTCCCAAAACTCAATCCATTAATTTTATCCTTCGAATTCTTCCTTGTAAACAGAATTTCTGCTTCTTCACAATGAATTTTATTTGGATAATTCCATGAATTTAAAATCTCCTCTTTCCTTACTTAATTGTCGGTTAATCCAGATACAAGAAATGAATGAAATGAAATGAATGTTTTAGAATCAAAACTTCTTTCTTGACTCCCTGACTAAATAAAGATATTTGTACATCAACTTCTACATTAAAAACTGAAACCAATCATCTTTTGTCTATCTTCTTTATTGAGGTTCTCATCACATAAAATTTCGTTATCTAAGGATTGTATTGAGGTGGTGTTGTTAGTAAAACTGAAAATACAAATATTAAACAAGCTATAAATTTTTTGAAATGCAAAATGGACAATATATTTTAAAAGTTTTGAAAATTTACTTTATAACTGCCCAAAATGAAATCCTAATCAGCTGTATGCCAAGTGTGTTCTCTATATACATGTTCTATCAAATAAAAAGTTGTATTGTAGCTTCTGGAGAAATTTCTATAAAGTCTGCGATCTTGATCTTATGACCTCTGTTCTAGAAATGTAATATCCTATGATAATCATAATCAACTATTATGACAGTATATTGATCTCTGGCAATTAGTTCTTTTAATTTAATATACAATTCAAAAAAGTATGTTATGGCCAAGAATTCACACATCAACACCTGCGACCTTGACACTGCTTCAACCATTGTGAAGTCAAAAAAAATATTTGTCAACACGACTTCAACAGTGCATCCAACAATAAAAAAATTGGACATAGGTCCTACAAAAGATCCAATCTTTTTTGGGATTGATTTGAGTGCTATGCAAAAAATAAATTACTGTTGCAATTATTATTCTATGCAGATTTTTTAAAAAAAAAAATCCACCTTTTCAGTAATGTCTGTAAAATTCATTGTTATCCAGGTGGAATATCACAATTAAAATTATACATTTGATCTCAATTGGTTACAATAGCAACCGTATTTATTGACTAGGTCAATAACACACTGTCTTTACATGTACTATTATGTCTGACACATGTTTCTATATTTAAATGCAGTTATGAATGTACAACACATGTTGTCTCCTATTTTGCTAAAAACATTTAGTACCATTTAACATATACAAGTTGACAAAACATGGACCTTTCAAGTGATATCATAGGATTTATTGTATTTAATGTCATCCTAATTTAGGAAATGGTCCCTATGATCTGAACATTTGAAATATTAGCACAGATAGTAATAAAGTTAATGATAAAATTTCTCTGTAGGAAATGCTTGTCAGGACACAAGACTGAAAAAAAGACTGAAAAACTGCCTTTAAACACAGCCATCATTAATGGAATATTTAAACAATATAATATAGAATGAGCAGAGACTGGCAATTTTTTTCGCTCACTATAACAGAAACACCTAAATAAACATTGAAATGTTCAATTTCTTTGTTCATTGCATTTTCTCTTTATATATGAATATCACAAAATATTTATGTAAATTTCGCACGATTATTACATGAAAAGCTGAAAAATTTAAATTCGCATGTATTTCATGCAAATTATGGTAACATGAACGCAGCTAAGTTAAGGACGCCAATAGGAAATACGCCTTTAAATATTTCGAGAAAATCAATATATTGTTATTATTTTTTTAATTAGCATAAGTTTTAATTTAATAGGGATTCTATTATTGCATGTCTATGTATGGGGTGACAGCCGAAGTCGGAAAAGCGACTTCACTTACATCAGCTGTTTGTCACGTGACATATTTAAAATTAGAAAAAATATGTATGCCTACAAAGATCGTAAAAATTCAACGATATACGGATAATTGTTCACTATAATATTTATTGTGTTTTATTATAGACAAATATCTTAATCCGCAAAGTGCTGGGAGTAACTTTCCCATGCCGGGTCTTTTGATAAACTTCGTACACTTACATTATATACATTGAAATAATGTAAAATTATGGAAAAAAGCAACGGCGCAAAACTTGCTCCCAGCACTTTTCAAAATAGTAGGGACAATAGGTACCTGTGTCTAAATAATCATAATTTTAAAAACAATGTAATTTAAAGTTAAGCAGATATCGAACTTTTGAGATTTTTGAGGAGTGTGTGCCTGTGATTGCTGTACGTTTTTGTATAAATGTGCATTACTGCAGCTTTATATGAGGACTATTCGCTTTCATTTTAGTAAGACTGAAAATATTGATTAATGCATTCAAAAATGTGACTCAATTAAAATCAGATCGCGCTTATTTGAATAGAATTTTCATATTTAAAAGCTTCAATAATAGCTTGATCTACGTCGCAAGTACAAAGAAACTGCGTTTAAAATAGTCTATGAGGTCATTTCAGTCAGTACAGCGAGATCGAAGTGGCTTTAATTCTACATTTAAATAGCGTTATAATGGCAAGATAAGTTATACATCGATTAATGTTATCAAAATGACTGTATATAAGAGTGTAAAAAATAGAAAATTAGAATTTATTCGCCGAGATTCATTTGTACAGTGTCACCGTGACGTCATAAACGATTTCCCGAAGCTATACATAGGCATATCTACACATGGAAGTCCTTAATTTAGCTGCAAAAATCGCATGAATTTTCGCATAATGTATGTGGACATTCGCATGCAATTTACATGTGGAACTTTTCATACGATTTAGTATGATTTTCACATGAATTTCATGCAAAAAGGAAAACGCAATGAAATCATGCGAGCCACTTTTCCCTGTGTATACACGCATACACACTTACATTGTAAACAGAGAGAGAGAAAGAGAGAAAAAGAAAGTAATTAAATGTAATATATATCAATTGCACTGAGGCACTTTTGTCGTTTTTATTAGTTATTACATTATTGCAGATTATGACATCGCCTTATATAAATATCACTTATAAGGCTTTATTTTATGATAAAACAGAATATATGCGTCACTTTGAAGAACTTCCTTCAGCTCAACTTTTCGAACATAACTGTCATCCCGACATTCCCACTTTCCACTCTGTATTTTCTTGACATAGGCGTAGTAATGACCACCTGTTAATCCTCCAATATGGACAATTACACCGTATAATTTGTATTTTAAAAACTCTGGCTTTTTTACTTTCTGTAAATATAAATTGTGTAACCCCATTAACACATGTAAAAAGAGATAATAACGTTATCATATAGAGACATAAAGAAAGAAATGACTTACGGAGAGATGAATAGAATTTGAAAGCCCTGCAAAATTCTCCCAAAACTTTGGATTTCTATGAACCCTTTCAAAGCGCTCCCTGTTCTGTTATTAAAATTGTAAAATTAAATATTCAGAGAGAATATTTGAACCTTCTTTTGAGAAAATATTACATTCCCTCCATTCCAGCATCAAATATAAATTTATTTTAAAATGCTATGTAACAATGCATGAAAGATGGAGAACATCTGATGATAGAGAAACAGAAAGATTCGTTTTAATTAAAGAAGGTTTCATTTTAGCTGATATAAACACAATAGTTATTTAATACAACCTCGGATATCATTCCAAGCTGCAAAACTAAGACATCTGGATAGTTTTTTATCTGTATTTCTTTTCGTACAGTATGATGTTCTATATTCCGAAGAAGGAAAGAAAAAATATTTCAGACGTTTCTTGTTCATGTATTATATGTGAAGCTTCATAGATGGTAATTGCATGGTATATACGTACTACAAAATGAACAAGGGAATATATCGGTCAGTGTTTCACTTGCTAGAAACTGATACAAACATTCGCCTATTTTTGGATCCTGCACAAGAAATAGAAATTGTTAACAACATTTTTTTTCCCTATTTTAATCTTTGAAAAATGAGACGAACACAGAATCTCAGTCTACTTACATCGTTTTCCACGGTGGGTAATGGCAGTGAGAAAAAACTGCTTTCTCCGTGATACTCCTTCTAAATTAATTTTTTTAAAAAGAAGTCAATAAGCAACGTACTTAAGCAGAGTATGAAATCAAAAATTTCGAGCTTATTTGCTTTGGATTTTATTTAATTATCAACCATGTAAATATTAATTACATTCACTTCTTTAAAGTACAGAAAAAATGTTTATGCATAAGATTAAATTCAATTACACACCTTTTTGCATTTGCAGCAGGTGTATTGGTCGTGTAGTTCACCTCTAAAAATGCCAGTTGGATCAATCATACTTCCTTTATATTTGAAACAATGAAAATTTAATATTTATTTAACTTTGGGTATTTTTTTCAACGTTGTCGCTTTGGGAAAAATCAATTGTGAATTGAATGTACTAGTAATGACTTATTGTTTCATTTCCTTCATGTATGTATAGTTGATAAAAAATGACAGTGATACATCTGATCAAAATAAATATCCCAAATTTAATCTTAAAAAATCATCGAAAAGAAAAACAAAGTCTTTTAAAACCTTCTTTCTTTCCCTTCTGAGCTTCCTCAGCAATTCCACTCAGTACACTTGTGAGGAATGAAAGGCTATCATGCTGTGTATACTCCAAAAATAAATTGTCGCTGAAATGATTTTGATGATTAGATTGAAATAAAATTATATGAATTTCATGAATGATGAGAAAATCCCAAATAATTAATAAAAGATACATGGTTTCAATTTTGAAACTATCTCCGTTTATCTATCTTTGTGAACCACACATGTATATATGTTACAGTGAATATGTGTAATCAGGAATTTTCATGTATATCCTAAATCTTACGAAATAAACGAAATTCCCACTGGTCGTATTTACTGAATTAACTTAGGAAATAGACGTGTCTACTGACTTTATCATACCTTTTTACACGTATATTCTGACTGTGTTTTGGTGAAATAATTTCAGACATGAATCATAAAATATGAACAGATGCACGGTATATTCAATATTTATATCAGTTAGCATATTAGAATAAATTATATTTGAAAACGACATCTTTTTATTTAGAAATAAAAAAAAATAAGTATTTCTGAATATTAACACAATAAATCCACATAATGATGCCTTGCTGAAATGTGTTGTCTATTTCACAACATACTTTAACGAAGTTATGTTTAGTCTTTTATACTTTTTTAATCTAAAAAACTAAAATCGCTTACTGGCACTTTTTACCTTATCACAGTGTAGATATTCATGCAATGCTACTTTGCATTTATTGATAGTAAATTTAAAACTCTGAAGCATCCTTTTTGCAAAGAAAACAATTTTTATGCTGTCTCTTGAAAAATGAAAAAAAAAATCTTATAAAATACATTTAATGTAACGAAATTAAACTCAGTAATTCAAGATGAAACTTTACGTTAAGGAATCGTCCACCCTCACATTAATAATGGTTCAAAATAGAAAAACATTTATTTTCAATAATTAAGTTTGAATTTATTAATAATCGCAATCTATGTCCATGTTACCATAATTTTAAAGATGTAAGACTCAAATAAACGGAAGTAACACATATATCACCTTTGAAAAATCGAACATTTTTGATAAATTTTATATCTTATATCTTATATTTTATAA
>PRKT01000395.1:211558-233104 GCA_003671525.1 Saccostrea glomerata
ATTTCTGTTCAGGGAGCTAAAAATCAACTTCCGGTAATGGAATGAAAATCATTCAACCGTTAAATAACTGATTTGGCAAAGTAAAAGATGTCCTAACTTTTTTGGTACATAGTTATATCCCGTATATAATTTTCACCCCTAAAATTAGGGTGTTGCGTTTCTATTGACGGTGAGTATATATTTCTTTACTTAATTTTGTATTTTTCAAAAATATTTTTTTTTATCAGTTACGCCATATATGGCTTTAAGGAGTATGCACATCTTCGATAAATGTCCAATTGATCTGCAGACTAGGAACTTCCTATGTTTAAAACTGTAGAAGGAATTATCCAGACGAATGGGGTGCAATATTTTGTTAAAAAATCATCATACTGTAAAACGAGAAATTTGGCGCATACGTATTTTAGCGCAAACGCAAGTGGGAATGCATCGGCGCAAATAAATTTTAGCGCTTGCACTTGTCAGTAAAATATATATGTGATATTTTGGGGCTTTTCTTTATCCACACCTGTATTTGACTTTTTGGTTTGCCGAGCACAGAAACACATTAGTACTTCTGTATATCAGAACACATTTGTTAACTTTACCGCGTACGTGCTGTTATCACATAGACGCGGTACAATGTTAAAATTTATTTTATTTCTATTTTCAATTAAAAGAAATGGAGTATTTAATCATTTAAATCATAAAAAATCATTACATGCATCGACAGAAAATTACTTAGATAAAACGGTAATCCTAATCAGGTATAGTCTGCAAGCTCAATTGCCATGCTTGATTGCATTGTTTACCTCGAGGCGATAGATGATTGACACGCCCATGACGCCGAGAAGCCAAACTTTGAGGGTGCTAATGATAATAATCGGCTAACAACTACCGGGGTAACACTAGTTTAATTAAATTATAATTTGTCAGAACTTTCTGTCCTCCGATCATGTGCATTGCTAGTGTGTGTATAAAATCCATTGACCATTCGATATTACATAATCGCGCGTTCCGGTTTACATGTACTTATGCAAAAGCTTTGACACATACAAAAAAAATTACATTTTCAGAAATCCTTTAGCGTACAATAAATTTTAGCGCTCAGGGGCTCTACCGCCAAAGGCGCTAAAATTAGTAGTGCGCCAAATATTCTCGTTTTACAATAGTTAATTCTTCTACTTAACTGCTGGGATGTTTAGCATAGACTAAAAAAAGAATCAAATCGAAATAATATGCACATTTCTTATGTTTGTACAATTGATTTGCAAACCAAAAATATCCAATCCTTCAAAATTGTAGTTCTGGAGTAGTTATCCGGACAGGCTGGGCAAGTTACCCGATCAAAAGATGTACTATTTTTGCAGCCGTCCGCCAGCTCGACATTTTGATCATTTCAATAACCGGTTTTTTCTTCGGAAAATCCGGATAAAAAGTGACATCACAATATGTACATATATATTTTTCTTTTTTCAGCGATATCCAAATTATTTACTTTTTCTAAACGAATGATATTCTAACCATTTTCAATACTTTTCAAATCTACCCAGTAAATTCAAACTGCAAAGTAGTTCATTTTTCCATAATAAAACAAACTTTAAGGGCAAATGATATACACTTCTCAAACCAATGAAAATAACAATAAAAGTCTGTTTTTAATGTAAAATCAACATTTTTACTGCATAGATTTTTTCATTTAAAATTTTAAAATAATGTATTACAAGTTGGTAAAAAGATGTATAGATTTATAAGAGAGATTGCAGAAAAGTTCAATTTTGAACATCTTAGAAAAATAACAATTTTTTAGATATTTCATACATTTGAGATGCGCATAAGTTACAACCAAAATATGCCCCAAAATAACTAATCAATGCATTCATTTTTTTGTCTATTATGGATTGAATGATATGTTTAAAAAAAAAAAGAAAAAAAAAATAAATGTTGTTTAGTCCTAGCTAGACTGTTTTCTAACCTTTTCTGTGTGTAAGCGCTTTGCCAAGAATTCTGAGGATGAACTATCAATAAAGCTGTCGCACTTTATAATTTGGCATGGAAAAATACGCTGAGCACAATCCTTGCACGAGGCATGGCCACATTTCATTTCTTTCACCGCCTTTCAAAAGAACATCAAACATCAACTAATTATTGATATCAGTATAATTTTAAAAAGAGACAACTCTTTTTAAATTCAAAACTTTTTAATATTAAAATTTATGTCATCGAGTAGTATTTGTTTTATTTAAAACAAACCTCTTTTCTTAAACAGCAGGCACACTTTAATTTTTCAATCTATCAAAAGAATGAATTTAAAAAGTCATGACATGTACCAGAAAGAATTTCATTGCAATAAGTCTTGATATTTGAATTGCATTGGAGTAAGCGATAAAGCCAAAACAATCAAACCTTTCACCTTCGTATGTGGGACTTCGCTTATTTAATAACCGTGTTAGCTTCAGTATATAAGTGTGGCAAATTATAGCATGGTAGTTTTTATGAAGAAATATCATTTTTATCGTTTTTTGAAATAATTTCCTTTTTTGTAGGTCCTAACCTCCTACTTTTTTGGCTCCATCCATGCCCAAAGTTAGTACGTTGGGCACATTATTGAAAAATGTAAATTTAGAACTTACATTTATTCCTTTACTTATAAAAACTATTATTGGAGGTCAACATTGCAAGTACGTATATGTACGAATCATAATCATGCATGAATTGATAACATGGTGAACGAAGTACTTTCACCACGTTTGTAATATGAGTGAGCAGGGGGAAAAAAAGATTGCGGAGCTCATCTAGGACACTAAAATGATTCAAACTTTAATATTTTTTGAACTATCAAGGACTCTTTTAAAGCCAACAATACTAGTGTATCAAAGAAACACATTTACCACAGAGCTGCGTTCACCCTCTTCTCCATTTCCTTTATAACTTTCTATACACTGGCATCCTAAAACTGGACATTTTAGAATCATCAATTGAAGTGTTATGCAGAGGGATAAACAGGAATCACAAAACCTGTGTCCACAGTCAATTTCCTCCAGGATTGCCTAAATTAAAAATTAACTAGATTTATTGTAAATTAACAAGACGTTTACATGTACTAACAGAATGTACAGACGTTTGTCATAATTTAACGGCAAAGCTCCAAAAAATGGCAACGCTCCTGCGCTAAGCGTATAGTAAGCAAGCTCCTGATTAGTATACATTTTTGATTCTTGGGATGATACATATCTATTTTTAGCTTCTGGTTACTCATACTTCCGTTTTGTTCACGTATGAAACCGGAATACTTTATATAGTGTTATAATCATAATAAAAAAAACGTAAACATTTTTACTGTCAGTACAGTGATAGATAGTCGTTCAATTGTTTGGCATGCTTAGACCAATGGGAAGACTCCGCTAAAAGAAATTACCACCCAGTTAAATACAAATAAACCTTGGTAAGTGTCTTTAAGAATTGTTCAAATATGTCTCTACCAGGAAGGTTACCATAGACACATAGTGAAAAAATAGTTCGTTAAATGGAGTTGACTCGTGAAAAGCGGTTAGCATGGTGCCGAGGAAAGCTTCATTGGCGTGTGAATGGTCAGCGGGGGAGAGTTAATTTTCCTGATGAAAATCAAGTCGTTTGGGTCAAGACAGGTTGTATTAATGGCACCCAGTAGATGATGCGGAGTCCCCCGATTGTGCCCCACCCCTTGATATGATGTTATGTTATAACCGTCGCTTTGAATTGGGAATGCATAAAATTACGGGTTTGGCACAATTACAACCATAAATGGCTCTGTGAAAAGCACTGTGGTGGCGATAAATTATAGCACAGGTCTGTAATTAATAAATAGAGCATAGTTCCAATGAATATAAAAAAAATTGCAAATTTTATATCTAAAAAGACTAAAACAATCGCTCATTTTTTAAACTCACCTCCCTATTTTTACAAAGGACACAAGGTGTAGATCCACTGACTGGTTTTAAATACGATGGAACCTATAGAATGTCATTTTAAATTAAAATAAAGGAATGTGTGCATTTATATGGTGTTTACTAATAATTACATAATGTCAATATATATTGTTTTGAGTACTAACGTATAATTTAAAAAAATATATATATATCCCTGACTGCAATAGGCAAAATTAAAAACGCGTACATATATTCGAACAAACCAAAATGGATAAAGGAAGAGCAAGATATTTGAATAAGTGAATTTTAAGATAGGCAAATTTGTGGATCAAGAAGTCCGTTTATTTGATCTCTAAGATGTCATAAAAAAAATGTTTTACTTACTAATAACCCATCATTTTCACAGTTTCTGATAAATCGTTTTGCATTCCCAAGGCTTCCACATGATGAGCACTTATTACAATGCAATTTAATATCTTTTTCAGTTCTAACCAAGAATTTAAGACACCGTAAACACCAACCATGGGAACACTGAGAGAACTTTATAACAGCCTATAAATATATTTATTTATACCTTTTATACTTATTAATCTGTCAGTGTATTTTATTTTAATCAGTGATACGTCTGCTTTCCAAACACCACTAAACATTCAATACAGTCAATTCAATTGTCTAATGTAAAACTATGCCATTCATATATATATTTGTCATTAGCGGCGTTTGTGTGTTGGATTATTTGTAAAAAGAAAAACATAAAAATAGCGACACTTTGAGGTGATTTTGGCTTTTACATAGACGAGTTTCCTTACAAGCTGATGTTGTTATATTCTGTTATACTTAAATACAGTTTTCATGTCTCCTAACTTATTTGATACTATGGTCGGAAAAATTGGCATTGTTAGGACATACAACCTATTTCAATACTGATTGTTACGATGTTTGGCCATGTTTTTCAAGATAAATTTGACGACTGACTATGTACCATTTACTTGACCAATACGTACAAAAAATGTAATGCTCTCGGCGGATGACAATGTGACATGTCAACGGGCATGCTTACTCTTCTACTGGTCTCATCGCTGGAAATTTCAAAGGACAATGCTTCATGCCCTTTTCACCGACTTGTAGTGTTCTTTGTTGTTGTTTTTGTTGTTTTGTTGTTGTTTTTCTTTCTTTTATATTTTATGTATTGAATGACTGCATTGACCAGTTATTTTATTTTAAATGAATTATTTTCTTTCTTGCAGGAAAATATAGTAGCATGCTTTATGAAATGTAAAATTTCATTTATTTTTCGTCTTTACACCTTATAACGACTATTGTTTTTGGACCAACTTTTAAAATGCTAGGCTACTTATGTGTAATTATTTGTTCTTTATATTATCAATAATGTTTAACGAAGGTTGTCTTTGTTATATTATCATCCCTTTTGTAATAGCCAGACTTACAGGAGCAGCAGAAGAATAAAAATCAAAAATATTGCAGGTTCATGATTGTAAGATTTTATCTTATCAATAATAAACTAATCAATCCTTTATGAACTTCAGTCTAGTGCAACGTATTAAAAATCTAAAATTCACAGGCATTAAAACACAGAAAATTACATTCAACGATACATTATCTAGTATAATGCATACCTTTGTTTGACAATAACTGCAATTTAATCTTTCTCCGTATAAAGGGCAAAGTAACTGTTAATAAAAATTAGGACATTTAAGAACATATACATATGTATATTGCATAGTCATTAATAAATAAATCAATATGCATTTAACAGACGTGTAAATTTCATACTGGTGAACACATCTATTCAAATGATGTAGTACGTAAAATGTACTTTTTGGAAAGGGGGGTGATGATCATTTAAGAGCTATATGAACAAATAAAAATCCCTTCTTACATGGTTCATTCTGTCTGCTTCCGTATATTTACTACTACGTCCTTCTAAAGTATCCCTCTTGCATGTATTTGAACAGTCATTTGGAATTTCCAGAACTTTTAACGTGTTTTCATTTTTCTTAGTAAGCTCTGTTTGTATAGAAAATCATTCTCAAACTTAGTACATTTTTTTTTATTTTTATGTGATTTAAATAGGCATTAAAATAAACAAAGCAACATTATTTTTCTTACCTTCAAAGTAGTTGATATTATTCTGAAATCAAAACAAAACATATGTTGAATTCTTTAAGGTAACATTACTATTAAGGTTTTATAATATGTAAAGGAAAAATGTTAATATTAGTACTCGTAAGATCAAACATACCATATGTATACACCTGTATATTTTACATGTAGCCAATCAACAATTATGTACATGTATTTTAAACTAGTCAAATGAATGGGTGTTTTGGAACCAAGGAGATATTTAAGTTTCTAAACAAAAGCCAGAATTAACTTATTCGTCATTTTCTTAAGCAGTGTTTGATTTTTGTCAAGATTGAAATTCATTCGCAATTATTCAAATCAATCAAAGATAATTCTCATAAACCAAAAACGATCCTTCAAGTCATAAATTAGCCTTAGACAAGCCCAAACCTATTCTTGGCTATATATCCGATTCCTCAATCCTCACTTTTATTTAGATCTTCTTGAAAGGTTCTTGGAAATTTGCAAATTCTTTTAAATATATAGTAGACTTTAAAAATATGTTATTTACCTTCAAAATTCCTGGATCGTCAAGTACTGCTTTCAAACACAGAGCAGGAACCCGTTGCGAGCAAAGTGAAACGCTACACGTAGCAAGCCCGTACTCGTTTGAATTGCCGTATATTTTCATCGTGCAAGGTTTACATGCATTATGATTGCAGATAGCCAATTCAATAAAAACCTATTTTTAATAAAAACAAAAAAATTTACACATAAGTTAACATATTCAAATATTCATATTGTATATTACTCTGAGTCTCGGAATCCTACGACCGGTAATATTCTCAAGCTACATTTTAAATTGAATGATGTCCACTTTTTTATCCAGTTGTTCAAATTGAGAAATCACGTTTCCAATTATTTATTACGGAACCCAGATGAAAAGGTTATAGCTATTCCCACTTTTAAAAATCTCAATTCCACCTATTCCCACTTGCAAATAACGATAGATGTTTAGATTTACCTGTATTTTGTATATTTACAGACAGAAAATAATGAATACATCTATGAAAAAATATGATTTATTTTGGATTTTTGAAATAATAAAAAGATCTTACAAGAAATAGCAACTTAGTACCTAAATTTAAGAACATAGTTAATTATTTGTTTACACAAAATTCCACTTACTCCCACGTGAAATTTCACCTTTTTCTACCCGATTTTCAGAAAATGGGAATAGCTTGCATAAACCGGTGAAAATTCATGCTGTTTGAATAATTGCCTTGTTATTGAAGATTTACGTGTAGAATATTTTCCTGTTTAGTAATTCGGGACTATTGCAGAAAAAAAACACAACAACCCGCTTTGATGGGTTATGTAATATTCTTCTTAAATGGTTGAAACCGTTAGTTCCATTTTAACAAATAATTAAATAATTTTTATATTGGTTACATCACTGTCTGTTTGAATATTTACAATAAGTATCGTAATCTAGTCCTGTTTTCTTGATATGTACGTCATGGTATACCATGCTGATGAAAAAGCAGACTGCTTATGAAGCGGTTCATAAAAGTGGCCTTGGCAGTGAAAAATGTTCTCGCTAGTTGAACCTAAATGGATGATTATGGAAAGGGATTTTCAACATTCAGTAGTTGTAAATATGATAACATAAATAAATTCATTTAATCATGAATTCAAGCTGTTTATCTTAATTGAGAAGGAAGTCTTGAAAGAGGAAAAAAGTACGTAAGGGTTGCCCGCAACCCTGTGTCTCGCCTGCTGTCGCTGTGGTTAGTAAGAAATGATTGTCTGATAAATTATCATGCCACTATAAGTTATAGTTGCTGAGATATGGACCTCCACCATAAATTTATGCAAAGTCACTCATGCGGAAAAATGTAGGTCAAGATGACCTAATTCTGGTACAGGCGTTTGTGGTTACCCATGATGTATCCACTGACTAACTATCATGCCACTATAAGTTATAGTTGCTGAAATATGAACCTCCATTATCAATTTAACCAAAGTCATTCATGCAGAAAAATGTAGGTCAAAATGACCTAATTCTGGTACTGATGTTGTTGGTTACTTATAACCTGTACAATGACAAATCATCATGCCATTATAAGTTATAGATGCTGAGATATGGACCTCCACCAAAAATTTAACCAAAGTCACTCATGCAGAAAAATGTAGGTCAAGATGACCTAATTCTGGTACTGACGTTTGTGGTTACCCATGATGTATCCACTGACTAATTATCATATCCCTATAACTTATAGTTGCTGGAATATAGGTCTTCACCATAAATTATCATGAAAAAACTAAGTCCAACTTAAGGAAAAAATACGGAAAAATTTGAATTTTTTTTTTCAAAATCATACTTGGGATATAAATTTTTATCCATACTGAATATTGTGTCCAAATTTCAAGAAGACTGAATAAAATTTGAGAAAGTTATTGCAGTTTATAAAACTTTGACATTTGGGTTAACCAAAAGTTGGACGCCGACGACGACGACGACGGAATCTATGGTCGCTATGTCTCGCTTCGCGACATTCGTCGCAGGCGAGACAAAAAGCGCTTTACATATACACACAATGATCGTAGCTATGTAACACACTTTTCTCATTGACATTTATTCTAAATAATTCTTACGTGAAATACATTTATTACACTCGTCACGGACATGACTCCTTTTATCGAAAGATAATACAAAAATTCTTCAAATACTGTAAAATCACTTATTTTTGGTGGAGTAAAATTTTCGTGATTTGAGGAAAGAAATGTTTGTAGGGATTTACATATATATTCGTGGTAAAAGAGGTCAAGCATGGTATTGATTACAATTTTA
This sequence comes from Saccostrea glomerata, assembly GCA_003671525.1. NCBI lineage: Eukaryota > Metazoa > Mollusca > Bivalvia > Ostreida > Ostreidae > Saccostrea > Saccostrea glomerata. Next base: position 220,385 of record PRKT01000395.1, read on the forward strand.
CAGCTTGTCAGACTCTTCACTTCTCAAAAACAAAGAAAATTAAACTAGCTCGGAAATATGTGTATAATGGTTTTTTTGTAAAAGTGAGAAAAGATGCTTTTGTTGACCTCATCTCTATACCGTCTAAACCGAAAAATACCGTTTTCATCTTTTCGTGCCATAGAACTTTATATATTTTTCGAAACTTAGAAAATATTATTTCATTTAACATTTTAAGAAATGATGCTCATATGTAATTTTAAATCATGAAGGATATAGAGGTAACGAACAGTATAAAATACCAACTTCCAAATCATCAGAAGTGGGATCAGGTGCCATGGAGGAGTGAGCATCCTCTGCCGACCCATTAAAAATAAGAAATGCACACTTAAGATAAAAAAAAGTTTTAAAATATGCAAAACTTGTACCGTAGCATTTGTTTATTCATAACCTTAGGACACATTAATGATATAATATATCCAGACTTTGTTCAACGATAATCGTTGGATATGCTTACAAATGTCTACATGGCCCTCTTCAGAAAAATACCAATCTTTTTATGACTCGCCTATAAGTTGGACATAGAGTTTTGGCCTAAAATTTAACTCCCAAAAAGCCGATTTATAGTCGAGTATATACGGTAGTCATTTTGTTAGCAAATCATCCAAAAAGTTACAATTTATTTCTGCAAAAAAAAATTACTTCGACACTCTTACTTTTCAACATTTGCAATAATTCTTAGAAGAATCAGGACTTTTGCCATATGCTCTCAACGACTAAATTAGATTCTATAAAACGTGAAATCAGTAGTTGAGCGATTTTTGTACAACTCATTTGTTAGACTCGACACATTATGTATAGAAATATTTTTGAAAAAATAACGATCAAATCTATATTTACACTGTTTTGTAAGTTGTTTTCCCTTACTCAGAAAATGTTCTGATCATGCTTACATCTTGCCTTACGATGTCAATTACAATATTCTGGTAACCTTTCCTTCAATTAGTTGATAAATTGAAAGACTTAAGAAAAAACTACCTAAGTTTGTTAGTTTCATGATGTGATCAAACAACTGACTTGCATGCCAAAGGCGTTTATGTATAAAATTATCACGCAAGCCAATTTCTTATCATCATCGTGAAACCAAAAAATCTTAATTATTCCTTTTTTAAATGCTGTTCATTTTGAAAATTCACGAGCTCTATGTACCGCGTTGCGTAGTTTATCTATATGCAGTATAAAATAAAATCAATTGCTTTAACAATTCCATATTTTTCAAGGTTTTATTGATCATTATCCTTTAAAACTAACCTCCTCCGAGTCACAAGATGAACATTTTCCTATTCCTTTTGGAATTTGAAGGTACATTGCTACCTATAAAAAAAGTTTATAAATATGATTAAAAAATAAAATGTCGTGCAGAAAAAAAATGAATCTTACTTCTAACCCAATTAAATTTGCCTTACTCTAAATTGCCTCACCCTCCAACTAGAAGTAGTCATATAAAATGTTCATTAAACTTATCGTTACTTTAGCAATGTGCCAAAAATGCAGGATATGAAATTGGAAAGATGCTCTGATATACTTGGTAAATTTCAAGGAAACAAACAGACAAACAGACGAAAAGAGGAAAAAATATATACCCCCGAAAATTCTTTTTGTATATGCCTGGGATTACAATGCAATAATTAAGTTGTGTATGTCCCTTTACTAACGAAAACTATTTTGCGATTTTTTTTCTTATATGCAACATGAAATTGGATGAATTTTTCATGGAGTAGATGATCATAGGATTTTTTTGTGAATGCAAATAGTACACCTTACTTTACCTTTATTCAGTAAGGTAAAGGTTAGTTTCAAGTTTTAAAACCAAAACAAATAAGATCTTTTAAGGGAATTGTTTTTTAGGCCTCTTTACATAGACATATTGTTTATGGATCGATCGCTGATTGTATATTATTGATTTTAGTACTCATAAAAAAACATATACATGTATAATACATATAATTTTTTTTTTACCTCAAATAAATAAAATTTTATGTTCCATAAAATATTTTATATGCAATCTTTTTTACATTGTTTGACAAAGATGAAATTACAGTTGTTCTCGACTTATTGTTTTGACATCGGGATCGAACTCCTGTTAAGATCGGGTTCAGCGTGATCGGCCATTATATTTGACCGTGGAAACACGAGGTTGTGATTAAATTTCCGCCACCTCCCCTCCTCCTCCCAATTATTAACATCATTTGAAATGGAAAATTCTAATTGTTTCAATTTTTGTGATATAGATTTTTCTTTATTGTACAAAAATTAGCATATAACATGCCTTGTGGCCTCTTGTTTTACGCCACCTTCTTGTTACACAAACTTGGTCATCATTATATAACAATAGCTGGGATAAGCAATAAGTCGCAATATATTATATCTAAGTTGAAACTATTCATTATTTGTCCTTATCCCAGCTATAATTTATAAGATTATATGTAATATTGTATATTTATGTGCTTTTGTTCACTTGCGTCATTTATCTAGTTAATAAATGACATGTTTTCACTCAACTCAGTTCTCATGTTTTCTCTAGTGGGTAAAGCAACAAGAACAAGCTGCGGAAAGGCATTTCGCATTACGGGATTTATTATTACTAGTGGAAAAGTTGTGAATATAAAAAACAGTTTTAAGTGCAATGTCGTGAAGTCATGCATGTTAACCAGATCATAATATGACATTAATAAAAGTGACAAGTTCAGATTGCTTCAATGTTCAAAATGCCGTACTTTGATTTAGAATATGCACTGATTCTGGTACATTTTCATTGAGGCTGTTGAAAAAGTTGAATGTTAAAGAAAAGATTAACACATTCGAAAGCTGGCATTACTAGAATGCATACATGTAACTCTACTATCATTATTTTTACTACATATTCCTTAAAGGAAATGTGACTTTTTGATGTAATCTTTTTATATAATTAAGTAGAAATGTTGTTTTTCTATACATCTAGGACTCCTGCCAAACGGAATTAAGAAAATCTAGTTTGTCGTCTATATTCTGGCCCATTTAATCTATAACAAATAACTTCTCTCCATCATATACTTTGAAGCTTTTCTACAAATTCAATATGTGCAGTTTTTTGATACTTTTAACAAGTGGAGGAACAGACAGTCATCCAAAGGAATAAAAAATCTTAAAATGAAAACAAATACTTACGGCTATTGGATCTCCTTTAATTGCCATATTCATTGCGTTAAGGCACGTGGTAGGAATTTCCTTGTCACAGAAAGATTGGTGACACTTTTTCATCTCCATTGGTAGGTCGATATACCTGGTCTGTCTTCTATTTTTAACTTCTAGGATGTACTTTTCAAAGCAGGATATGCACATTTTGTGATCACAGAGCCGTATTCTGACTGAGACCTTTGGAAAAAAAAATACAGTACATAAAAATTTTTCCCCCATTTCTACGGAAATTAAAGAAAACTTAAAGTAAACTATTGCATTGTCAAATGTCATTTTACACATGCCCTAGTGGTTATCTATACAACTTAATTTGTTTTTTATGATCAGTCAAATTCGAACAGCCGTCCCAATATCACCTATCTACAGTGCCGTGCCATGGGTGTTTCACGTTTTCATGACATTGCAAATTCTAAGAGTAATGATTGTCCAGAATAGTTATATACTTCTCTGTATTTAAATTACCATTAACAGGGGTTTAGGTACCAACGACAGAGTAGGAAATACAGCCCCAAAATGAGACGGTGATACGCAGTCCTAAACACTCAGGCCTCCATTTTTTATCTGCTCTCCTCCTAACGTACACACGTTGATCAGACCAAAAAAAACTTGCGTTTCATCAGACATTGTATTTCCAGAGATATTTGCAATAATTGAACTATGAAATATTTTTTTTTTAAATAAAGGCGGGAATAAAAACTTGAAACACTAATGACACTGCACTGTATATCAAAAATTATCAGATCCATGGGAAATGATGAAAGGCTGTTTAGACTTTGTTAACTTGATTGAACAGTAGGACTTGAATGTCGTAAAATTAAAACTGTGCGAACTGGTGGAATTGTAAAAAAAATATGCAAAAGAATGAAAAATTCTAAAAATGTTAAGAGGACACTATTAGAAATTACAAACCTTATATAGGACATGGGTGCAGGACTAACATTGCATGTGCTTATTAAGAAATGTTCGAATAAGTCAACAATATAACTATTTTAGATTTTTAAATATGAGCTGAACATTGGTACCTCTGTTAGAGGTCACAAATGATTTAAGTTCAATGATCAGGTGCTGAACTAAATGCATAAACATATATATGTACCTTGTATTTGGAAGTTGAACATCTATTACAAACAGAAAGTACTTCTGGTTCTACAAATATAGTTGCCTGAAAAAAAAAACATTTTTTTTTTTTTTGCAAAGTAAAGTATGTATTTTGTATCAGGCAGTTAAAACAGAAAAAACAAATTGAAACATAATATGAATTTATGAGAATGTATATATAGAAGCATTATTGCATTTTTACGTCGATTCGGATTAATAAGTTACCAGCTGCATGGATGACAGGAGTTGATTCACACGATACTTTAAACAATCCAAGGGGAAATTATTTTGACAACTCAGCACTGGACACCTCTGGCATTCATTTTCACACATTTCTCCTGACAGTGATCCCTTTGGAATGCATTCCCAGCATAAGTTGTGGAAACATTCCCTAAGTCTAAGGAGGGGCTAGGTCAATAAATCAATACCACAAAATATATGCCAGAAATTATTATACATGTAACGATTAATCAGAGTATATGTATAATGTAAAATCGTTCAATTTGACATTATAAAGAGGCATGACATTAGACAGGGTGTGGTCAATTTGGTTTGGCAACGTGGCTCCTTTGACGGACAAAAAAGTAGAAGCTGATTCCTCTGTTACAAGCTTTACAAGCTTAGAATAACTCTAACTTTTTGAATATTTGGCCTTTAACATTGATGTTAACGGGGTGCAAAAGGGGCGGGGGCTTCTTCTCACAAAAGTCCTTGCTTTCTTTTTTAAATAAAAGCTCATTCTATTGAGGGTTCAATAAAATAAAATTACTATGTTACTTGATTTTTTATCGTACACACACCTACCCCGGTACCTCACCAAGAATATCGCTATCCTCCATCTATTGTTATCTGCCAACGTATATCAGGGAAAAATACTCCCTTACTGTTACAATGTACATATAGTAACCGCAAACAATTACGATAATATTTACTAAAGAGTGCCTCACAAAAAATTAAAACAAACAAACAAACAAACAAGTTTTTAAAATTTATCAACAAAAATAAAAATGCTTATGATATTGTAATTCCGATACAGATTACTAGTAATCCCTTTGAAAAAATAATTGGAAAGTTATTCGATTGCAGTTAATCAGTCTTTTCCTTGCTCTACCAGTTACCTTAACCGTCCGTATCTTGGTGGCCGGTAAACAGGTTAAAGTCATAACAAATGTGATCTAGCTTTTCTAATAAATTCCACGAAACCCGCCAATACCGTTTTAAACTTTTTTAAATTTAATACAGTCGTTATTTATTGAATACGTTGTGCTGTTATCAAGGGGCACATCAACTATTTAACGTTCTCGAGTTCTTCAGAATTCCAAAATACTGAAATATGAGGCCATCTTCTAATAAATGTGACTTACCAAATTTGAACAGACTGTCACCGAGCAAAATATTCCTGGGTATACAAATATTTTCCTACTCTGTTTAAAAATGCGAAAAGAACATGAAAATGAATATTGATTTTATAGGCGCTATGCTACAACGCACTTTGAAAAATTACGCACTTTGAAAATTTTTTTCAAAGTGCGTTAAATTTTGGGACCAAGTCAACACACTTTAAAAAAATAAAATTTCATTTCAAAGTGCGTTAATATGGACCATATTAACGCACTTTGAAAAACTGTGTATGGATTTGTCAATATTCCTGCAAATCTTAGGTATGATAAATAATTGAACCTGTTTGATAATTCTTCTGTGAAGAGGTCACTTCAGGATGTGAAAGTGAGCGATTTTGATTTTTTCAAACTTTGAAAATTCTTTCTCGCTTAAATGCTTTACTGTACTTAATTTTTTTCAAGTTTGCATGCATTTTATGTAAACTTAAATTTATTGAACGTTTTCAACGTCATACCAGTTATGTAAACACATATACATGTATTGGGGTGTAGCATAGGCATCAGTACCGGAAAGGGGGTTACATGTAGGCACATAAATATTTTGCAAAGATATACATAATATATACATGTATGCATTAAAAATTGGGGCTTACCTGTTGGGTCAACTTTCAATTTGCTAAAGACGGCTATGTACAATGTTTAAGAAAAAAAGAGTTGGGATGAGAGACCTTCTACTCGTCTTCTCCTTGTTCTCAATGAGGTTAAATGAGTTCATGTAAATTTTAAAAAGTTTGTCGAAAGATACAATTATTACAATTTGATTTCCTCTATGACTAATATCTAAGTCTAGAATTTTCATTTTCATACATATATTTTTTTCAAAGTGCGTTAAATGCCTCCATGGTAAAAAATGTTTATATGCATTCTTAACGCACTTTGAAAAATATTTTCAAAGTGCGTTGAGTGTGTCCAAAATTTAACGCACTTTGAAAAATTTTACGCACTTTGAAAATTTTTTTCAAAGTGCGTTTTTTTTTTAAAGTGCGTTGCCACAGCGCTACTAATAACATTTTTTCTATGAAAAAGGATAATAATGATTGTGACATTAAGTCTTATTTGCAAGAAAAAAAATCACAATAATTGTTACATCTTTTGCAATAAAGCATTTCACTCTAGGCGAGTATGAATGATAAAATATTGCTTTGCTACACGAACCATTTCTGAAATGGAATTTTCATACATTTCCATTAGCTCTGACCGATTGTATTTTACATGACAGTCCTCCACAATGCAAATATATTCATTAGCATCGTTAAGTATTTTTTTCAGGCAGAGGCAGCAAATACCATGGTTGCAGGAGGATAAACCAAATGTCTAAAATAGGAATACTGAATTGCAAGTTAACAAATAAATGAACAATGAAGCAAACATATTCTTTTTAAGTATATCTTTTTAATTTTCTTTCACAATTTAATGCATTAAAATTAGGCCATCTTTAAATAACTGTTTGTTTCCCTCTCCCGACCGACTGGCTAATAATGGCTCTACTCAAAACTTTTTCAAACTCTAGGAAACATTATTGTTTTTTGCATTCCGGAATTTTGAATATTTCATTGATAAAAATTCCCCAGCTATCTACCGGCCCAAATTTTTCATCCTTTTTCAGGAATGGGCAAACATACATTATTTAAAGTTTGTCTCAACTTACCTTAATTTGAAAACAGCTGATGCAAATATTCTGAAAAATAAGAATTAAAAAAGGCCATTATGTTTTGTTGCATATAATACTATAAATAATACTATAATGAAGTTAAGAATATGAGATGTACTTTTACCATTGCAATTAGAAATTTGTAAACATCTTTTTTCTCCACCCATCTTATGCTAGAGTATCCTCCTGTACTGACACACACAGGGCAGGCAAATGCACTCTGGGTTTCATGCTTTTCAAAATTGACAACGACATCCATTGTTTTCAGGCAGTAACCACACACGTCATGCATACATCCTGACATTTCGAACCTAACCTACACAATTTTTTAAGATTAAATTAAAGCAAAATCTGTATTTTAAAATAAACTGAGTCAAGTACCTCTTTGAAGGGTAATCTAATAACTAAATCGATTTAATTAATATAAACCTTACTTTTCTTTTGCATCCCTGAACTTCACATCGACTGAAACCACGAACTGAAAGCATGGCTCTTTCTCCATGAATCGGGGGTCCGAACTGTCCATCCTAGAGTATAAAAATATTTTACTTACAATAGTCTTGCCATGCATAATTTAAGATTATCGTATTTACTCTGAATATGTGCCAAAAACCAAGGAATATTCGATCAATCCTAGAGAAGTCAGAAAATATTTTATTTGATCCTGTGATGGTACATATTGTTGATTTCCAAAAGGACTTACGACTTAAAACCAAGTTTAATTATTAATATAAATTTTTAATTAACATTACGTATATAGTAAATTATTTTAAATTTTTTATAAAAAATGTGGTGAGACATTTTTACATATACATTTTCAAAGAGGATTATTAATTTTGCAAAATTTTACAATAACCTGAACATTTTGGTCTTAGTCGTAAGTTCTTTTGTAAAACGGGCCCCTGCATATTGTCGTTCTGTTCTTATTGTCGTCGGCGACGACATAGAGGTAAACTTGAACGTAGCATGTAAGTTCGTTTCATTAAGAGTTTCGATTAAACTTACGTGCAAGAAATTTCATGAAAAAGAAATTAAAAACGACAATATAAACAAGAACTAAGAACTAAGTCACTTTCTTACACTTTCATAAAACTGTAAAAAAAAAAAAACTTAGCAACTCTAACTGCGGGACGACAATATAAAAAAAATTATGAACGCTTATCCCTGTAAATTGCATTCATTTCTTAACACTTTGCTCAATTTTGACTTAAAGGGATATCTTTGAATTTTACCTTTTAAGGTAGATATTTAACTACATATTCCAAATTCGAAAACACTGCAAGAAAACACTGAAGTTAACGGAAATATTCAACATACCCATTATGTATAATAGGAAAACAGATGACTCAAGTCTTACCTTTTCTTTTAGCTGTATATCACCACACTCCAGTCCGGTAATTTTATCTGCGGAACAATGCCAACACCGTGGCATGTTTTTATTTAAGGCTACTAAAATGAAGATATAATAGAAAAAAAATCTTACATCTAATAATGGATAGAAATACTCATGAGACAAATATCTGATAACAGCAGGTATATAAAAAAAATCATTTGATGTGCATTGTTTTGATTGTCATGCACTATGTATAACATTATAAAGAAGGAAAAAGACTAGAATAACTATATACAATGCATAAAATTGATGAAAACCAAGTTCCTGAATATCTTACTGATATAATCCTAAACTTACGTTGTAATTCATCAAGTTACAGTACGAGAAACTCGCAGAATTATGATATACCCGAACAGATTGCAAGCTTATAAGTCAACTTTCATTCCCCTTGTTATTGATGAATGGAACTCATTACCTCTTAATGTAAGAAATTTTTCCTCGTTATCTATTTTTAAAAAGTCTATTTCTTACAATAAACAAATGCCACCCTCTTACTTCAGTTACGGAATTCGACGCTTAAATATAGTACATACGAGGTTTCACATAACTGTGTGCTTAACAGCGATCTTTTTCGATGTAATGTAATCTTGGGTCCCCTATGTTCTCGTTGAAGAGTGGAGGATACTCATCATTATTTCTTCTCATGCCAAAAATATACAGAAGCCAGAAAATATTTTTTGACAATTTTTGCGAATGTTTAAATATCATGTACATACTGTCGATACTCACATTTTACTTTGGGGAGATGAAACGTCAAGTGATATTGAAAATGAATACCTATTTTCCATTGTACAAACTTTCATTAAAAGTCAGGACAATTTGCTTGATATTATAATTATTTCTTGTAAATTTTATACACTATGTGTATTTCAATATTGAATGTATTCTATTGAATGTGTGTTGCTCTGATTATTATATATTATGTTTTTCTATGTTAACTCATTAAAGATATTATTCATAAGCTGAAACCTATGTATGTAAATATGTTTGATATAATGCATATGTAGGAAAAGGGCGTATTAAGTTTTTAGAACTTTTGCCCAATACCAATTGTAAAGTATATACAATAAAATATGTTCAAATCAAATCATGTATAACACATGGGCCTACCTCATACAAGTACCCGACGTCCTACATGTGCATACAATTTAATTTTGTGTATTCTAGCCTTTGATTGGTTAATATTCAAATAGGAACGCAAATTACTATTCTATATACAATCTGGTTTGGTATGGGGACACACCCCATTGTCAACCAGCTGTCATCTGTATCCATGTAATCCTCTCATTTCCAGTCCCCAGGATTCATGGAAAATTCCAGATTTAATAAGTCTACCTTTAACTTCAAACAGTAACTCTATCTTACCACATGTAAATAAACAAGTTTTTATTTTAGACTAAGAACCCCAACTTGGATATATGAATACAAATAATACATCAAAATAATATATATTGCTTATATAAGCAAAAATACATGCAAAAATACATGCAAAAATACATGAATGAGTGATCTTTAGAAGATTTCGATCGTCACAGTCCAATTTGCAAACCTTATTGTGAATTTAAGTTTCGGGATTATTATCCCACCCCCGAATAACAATGTTAATGAAAAGAAAATGTTAATAACTGCACTGTAACAACGCACTTTGGAAAATAACGCAGTGTGAAAAATATTTCAAAGTGCGTTAAATTTGGGACCGAATCAACGCACTTTGAAAAAATAAAATTTCTTTTCAAAGTGCGTTAATATCAACCATATTAACGCACTTTGAAAAAAATGTGTATGGCTTGGTCAATATTCTTGAAAATCGTAGATATGATAAATAATTGAATCTTTTTGATAACTCTTCGGTGATGAGGTTACGTCAGGATGTGAAAGTAAGCGATTTTGATTTTTCTATGCTTTGAAAATTCTTTCTCTCTTAAATGATTTACTGTAATTTTTTTTTCCAGTTATATATTTGTCTGTAACATAGGCATCGATACCGGGGGGGGGGGGGGGGGCTTAGGCACATTTTGCAATGATATACATATTATAGGCATTGAAAATTGGGTTTGCCTCGGGGAGAGGGGTCACTTTCAAATTGCTACCGACGGCTATGTACAATGTATAAGCAATAAAAGAGTTGGGCAAAGGAGACCTTTTCTCGCCTTCTCCTTGTTCTCAATGAGGTTCAATGAGTACATGTAAATTAAAAACAGTTTTCGAAAGATGTAATTATAACAAATTGATTCTCTCAATTACTAAATTCTATAGGTCTAGAATTTTTTGTTTTATACATTTTTTTTTTCAAAGTGCGTAATAAGTACCCGTGGTAAAAATGTTTATGTACACTCTTAACACACCTTGAAAATTTTTTTTCAAAGTGCGTTGATTGTGTCCCAAATTTATCGCATTTTGAAACAATTTTTCAAAGTGCGTTGATTTTGTCCCAATTTTTACGCGCTTTGAAATTTTTTTTCAAAGTGCGTAATTTTTTCAAAGTACGTTGCCACACTGCATGCACACGTACATGTACGTTATTTTAAAAAAAAATCAGATACCTCATGGATTTTATAAGCGTTTAAATGATTTTGGACGATGGAATTCCTATCGAGTGATTTACATGTTGGTAATGTACTTGTTCATTTTATGCGACATAATAAACAGGAGCAGTGACTCTTAGCTATGTGTATACATTAATAAAGTGAGTTTTATAGCGAGCAAAAAATAGAAGATTCAGAATAAAAATGCAAAGCCGTTTTCCAATTATATGTATTCACCGAAATACCTGTATTTGGAAGTCACTTCCAAGCTCAAAGAGAATTAATCGACTGATATCCAGACTTGTCTCTTTATTCATATTTAATGCATAACAATTTTGGAAATCTAAATAACTGATGTACTTAATTTACAACAGGTGTCGCTTGAACTTCAAAATAATGAATCAAAATTGTTTAGGATAAGGAAAAGGTTTCCAAAAGGCTGTTTTATGGCCCGTGTTTTTTTTGGGAAAAATAAAATTGGATTGTTCACAATTTTAAATATTTTCATTATTATCAACATGTACGTCTTATTTTGTGCTCTGTATGTTTTTTGCGAGAAAGAAGTTAGCATAGCATTGGAATAAACGATTAGAGTATGGTACCCTCAACTGCTTTAACATTGAGTTTATGGAAAAATGCTGGAGGGTTATGTTGTGTAACCTTCTAGTACACCACACGTGCTGCATTTAGTACCAAAACCATAATTTGATAATTATTATACGTGCAGGAATAGTATACTGGAATATGGTTGTGGTTCACAATACAACACACACTTAGATACTAGAGACTTTGCTAATTTTGCGATCTGTTGAGTTGTGGTTAATTTTATTTAAACATTCAAAGTGTTTGATACACATTCATAACATTGTCCAATTAATCAAACAGATAAATTATACCTCTGCTCTGCAGCAGAGGCCTCAGGGGGTATGCTCTTTTACCCTTGTGTGTCTGTCTAGCTGTCTATGTGTATGTCTGTAACATTTTTTGCGCAGTTTTCTCGGCAATTACATATATGTACTCATAGTAGATGCTTGATGCTTTTAGCAAACGCATGCCATATGGCGGGATTCATTTTTGCATGAATCCGATGTTAACTTCCCGTATATCTGTTTGTCTGTCTGTACCAAATTTTCGTTAGTTTTCTCAGCGAATACTATTACTCATTGCAGATGCTTGAAATTTTAGCACACTCTTTATTTAGCCACACTGTGGGATTCATGGAAGTCTCTCAGAACGGGGGTATTGAGCATTGTCCAAGGGCGTAGCAACAGGGAGGGGGGTCAGGGGGGCCTGGCCCCCCACTTTTTTTCCCAACCTTACTTTTACTATAGGAAATGTTAATTGAAAGCCTGGTTGTCCCCCCCCCCCACTCTTAGTTATATGCCGAATAAAGTAGTATTAGAATTGATACTAAAAGTAGTTGGCACTGAAAAAAAG
>PRKT01000395.1:233567-256236 GCA_003671525.1 Saccostrea glomerata
TTTTGCTTGTCAACTTTTTAAGGTAAGTAAAAAAAAAAATTCTCTCGCTGCCCCCCCCCCACTTTCAAAATCGATGCTACGCCACTGTTGACTTACTGACTTCTTATATTACAGGCATACATTGCATTATGATGCCAAACATGAAAGATAAATTTATCATTTTTATTATAATATGCCTATGTGACTGTCCGGAAGGAAAAACCACAACTTTGACACTAGAGACGGTAGTTGCAATACTATTGATCAAGCTCAGACTATTTGTTTCATAGTAAACAAATTAATTGTTTAATGTAAATCTAGGTCTTAGTTTCTTGATTTGGGTATTTTGTCGTAATCACTTTAACGTACGTCTTTTTTTCTGTTTTTAAAATCCAATGTCATTAGTAGCCGGCTCTCTACAATTTAATGCAAATTTGAATTTTACAAGATGATGTTGATGCTGCGTTATGTACCTAGATCAATCTTAAAGCTATTGCTAAAGTAACCAGTGGTCTTATCAATAATTGAGTCAGTTATAGTTACTGAAAATGAAATTTCTGAATGTTCCTACCCCAACTGCTTCTATTTTCTTGGTGATGAATTCGCGCGAAAGAATTATTTTTCTGAATATTTTACATCTGTTTACATATTGAAAATAAGTGTGCATTCTAACGCGTATTTTTACATGTAGTATTGCAAAGACCTTTGTAATCTGCGAATAGAAGAGTACATCAGATGTCAGGGAAGATTTTCTGAATGATCATCTCTGGCACACAGTATATAACCTACTTGAATGAGATATTGTGACACTATCTACATTTTGTATTAGAGTAGTTGATGGAGCTACATGTATTAAAAAGGGATTTTGGAGTCGGTATATAATTTAACCACACAAGTTATGGTCATAATAGTTGCTTTTAAATAAAACAAACAGGATCTCTGAATATTAACTAAGTTAATGCTGGTCTGTTGAGGGCAAGATTTCAATCATGCCATGTATATTCACGAGATATCTGTAGATATTAGTACCTTTCAATGGCACTTGCCATTTACCACCAATCTGTGGTAAGTATTGTCAGTGCAAAGTATGATCAAGAACTATTGGTTGATGTACATAATTTGGTACCTGCGGTTTCAAAAACTTTTAAAACATTTTGAAGATACGTTCCACACGAAAATGAGCACAGGCATGCATTCAATTAAAGGATATATCTTTAGAATAAAAATGAAGTTTGATATTCGACAAATCTTGCATCCAATTACTCTAAATAAAATATATAAAACATACATGTAATCATTGCAAAACTGCCTGTTTAATATAGTGCATTGTAAAAAGTTTCAGAATCAATTCTGAATGCATAATGAATTTTTATTACAAAAATTCTATAAGCCTTGCAAAACATTTAAAGAGATTTTTACACTTTCTATGTGTCTCTCTAAATGAAATACTACGAAATTATTGTGCTCTCATGTCCTTATAATGCGTAGTCATCAATGCAATATTTCGACGTCGTGAAAGGACAGTTTCCATAACGCTGTTTTTTGGCCCATGATAAATTTTAAATGAATATATGTTTGGTTAGTCTAGTAATGTTTCCTCTGCTATAATTTATAATTTAACAATAACTTTGCTTGCGACCCGTATATGCGCTTACAAGTATATAATAGAAAAAAGACCTTTGCATACTAAATCATAACAAACAGGTAAATTAGTAAACATACCTTCGCTTTCTCTCAGAGAATATATCCAGCAGAAGTTTTTACCTCTTTTTTAAATAAATAGAAATCAAACGAAAGTAGTATTTCTCAGAAAAAAGAGCTGAAACGAAAGAAGGACATCAATGCATTTTTATATTTTTAGAAAACGAAACCATAAGTAAATACGTATGAAATATTGATTAACAAATGTGACCGTAAAAGTACACCATGTTGTATATCTGTTACATGTACTAGTATTTGACATTCTAAAATCATGGTCCAATGGTCCTGATACATATAGTTGCTTCAATAGGACACGCATCTAAATATTAACAAAACGGTGATTTCAAATTAAGAATGTTTATTGCAAAAACTGTCTTTACTGTCATGCCCTAAGGGCCCAAATTTAGGGAAAAACTAATTTTGATATGATGGTTCCTGTCAATCTGCGGTAGGGTCAATTAAAAATACCGTACTAATACAAAGTTTTCATCCGTTTGAAGCTGTTATTGTTAAAACTTAAATCTTATTTTCGGAAATCAATCTGGATTAAAAATTATATAATCATTCCTTATTCCCAGTAAAGATACATGTAAATAGTCGACTGCTATTCTGAAAATGAATGTCAGTCATCTGGGTTAGCTATTTTTAAATCATGGTATGGATTCTTCCGGGATTTCTTTATCGATAATTGTTAAAAAAGTTCTAGGTATTCTACTTTCTTTTTCTTTGTCATCTAATTACACAAATGTACCGGTATTCAATAATGTCATACGTTCACTTTGGTCATGTAAATTCAAGCCTCGGTAAACAATTCTCAAATTAATTCCACGGCTACATATCATCGTTATTGATACTGTCTTACGTTGAATTAAAGTAATTTTGGAATAAATTTCATGTATAGTCTGCAGTCTGGCATCTAACCGTGAATAATGCAAACGAAAGAGCACAAACTATACAAGATACCCAACACGTCATACATAACACAGCTTTTGCAATGCATATTTTGTTTACTACAAAACTCTCGGGTGTTTTGGTTCGGTGGTGAAAACAAGAAACCCATCTGAACTATAAGCCAAGATTTCGGAGGAACCATTTTCTTTGGCTAATCGAAGATTCACTCTTACATGACCCCAAATAGGATGTTGTTAGATGTTTGAGAAGCAGTAGCGGATTCGGAACATCTAATTTTCATTCTGTGACATCAGTTTGGAATGTTATTGGTTTTACTATTAAGTAAAGTATTACAAAAACAGAATGCCTGTTTTTTTTTTTCTTCTCTGATGACATTGGACAAAGATATGCATACTTAAATATCATCATTTCATGCTCATTTTTTCGGTACATAGTAGATGAAAGCATGCTAACCGCTTTTCAGTACTTTCAGTACTTTGATTTTTCTTTTTTATTGCCCCCAAAACATGATGAGGCAGCTTTTTACATTGTACATAACCTCAAAAAATGATGAGGGAGGTGATTTGGTGTTTATATTGTATTCATTTAGTAATAAAAAGGGTCAATGAGGCACCCTTGTAAGAGATGAGGGAGGGCCTGAGAACCAAGAAATACGAGATATAGTAAATGTGCGCGCCAGAGTCTTGATTCAATCTGAAATGTAAGCATATGCTGAATTCAAAAACAGTGTGACATACATGTAGTAGTGTTAAGTTTAAAAAAAGATAATGAAACCGAAAGCACAAAAAGTATGAATTCCTCCTTTTTTAACTTTCATATTGATTGTGAATGAAAAGAAAGGCATATGCTATGGAAAACAAATTCCATGTTTTCGAAGGATAAAACGACACCCTAAAAATGTAAGTAAGAGTCCGCTTTATTCTAAAATCATACATGCGTCACTGAAATATTGTCTCTTGATGCCTGTTTAATGATCAACCAAAATTGGAAACCGTCTGATCAAATTGTAAGATCATTGAAATACTGGCCATTTGTCTCGTCAGTACTGTTTTACAGGATATAGTTGGTGTCCTCTGTGTAAGCTAAGTCGTTTATAAAAAATAAATTACATGTAATTTGATTATTTTGTTTTCAAAATATTTGTTTCATAAATAAAAATGAACATGTTTATGATAAAAAATAAGCAAAATGGATTACTTGCCATTCAAAAAAAATATTGCTTCGGTATAAATTAATAAAAATGTAAGATTTTACAAAACTTATTTTTCATCTCGTCTGACTAAATACATAAAATGTTAACTACAACGGTTTCGTTTTCACTTATTTTTCTTGGTAATGATCTGTTTTCAGAAATTAATCTTTAAAGATTTACTACGTATCGGCTGCCAGAGACAGGAAAATCATTAAATAGTATAAGATGCGAACTGGATCATCTAATCTTCAATAGTTTTATGTAAAAAGCAATGGAACTACTGAGCATAGTCTTACTTTGTGTATTTGTAAGTATGCGTTGTTTTGCATATTAATCATAAATCAATTCATTTATGGAGATTACATATAAATACACCATATGGAAAAATAATCTACACATTTAGCATGAGTACATGTTTATGAAATCAAGGTCGTTGCTTACAATTATTCACTATTTCATTTATAATTTTTTTAGCCAAATTAATCTAAACTCCAAAGTTCTTAATACGAAATGATAATATTAGTTAGGTTCATACTCATTAATTAAGCAATCAATTTAGATATATTCGTATAACATCAGCCTTGTTGAATATCAATTTTCTGAATCGTGACCAAAATATGTTTTTAAGTTGAAAGAGTAACATCCAATTTTTCCAAGGTCTTTTTGTATTTTTTTGAAAGTGGAAGTAGAACTTTGCTATAATAATTGTAAAACTGGGTAAGGAATATTCTTTTAAAAAACAATATATTTCGAAAAAGACTTGAGAGAAAGCTGCCCAGGAATTTTTCCTTCACACTATGCTACTTGTACATCAATGTATTGTACATCCGCTTTAGAAAAAAATAATTTATAAACATATAATTATGAATGTTCCGTATTATTGTAAATAAAAAAAAGTCCTTAAAAAGTAAAGTTTAAAGTAAATGAGAAAAAGTAATGGTGTTTTATATGATTATGTTTTATACCTTTTTCTCTCATGCAATAATCCGTAGGTATTAAAAATGTATGACATCTATGAACATAATTATATAAGCAAAATGTACACCATTTCTACAGTTACACACAGACATATACCCACGCCGTCAACACCCACCTCACCCACCCAAATACACACACACCTTACACACACAAAGAAAGAGAGAGAGAAAGAACCAGACAGACAGACAGACAGACAAAGAGCTATTTTAGATCTGTATATTTGCAAACAAAAACATGTCATGACAACTTCTATTTGTATAAAGCTGAATACAATAGAACTAATAATACAAGTTTTGCTGTTTGCAGATTCCAGTTACAGTTCTTCTGATTTTATGTCTCCTTTGCCTTAATTTGTATTGGAAAAAGAAGTGGAAATCAAGAAATGTAACATTTGTGTCATATCATTTAAAATTTTAAAAGAACCAATTTTAGCATTGCTTAAGGTATGTCACTCGTGTAATTTGTTATATCAAGGATTTTTAAAGAAGTATATTTTGGATAAGTACTAATATAATATGATTCAAAATCGCAAAGAAAATGAGATACGGGGCAATTAAGTTGACCTCTTTGCACTTAAATTAACTATTTGGTTAATCACTTAAACCTTTATTATTTATTATCAGATGTAGGCATAGCAGTAAATATAATCTTATTTTATGTAAAATAGTTTGAATGGTATCATTGAACAAATCATGCAAACTAATGCACGCAAATTATTGTGTGACCTTTTTGCACTAAAAAAGTACTATACGGAAATCTAAATACGCAATAAAAATATTTTCTTGTATAAAAACTTGTTACGATTTAAATGCTGATTGGTCAAAAGTCTTGCTACTTAATGAGTTTTTGAGCTGCTTTTAATTGAAGTTGAGCAATTTACATTGTTCAATTCAAATATTAAAATTGAATTTTAATAAATAGTTTTAAAGGAAAAGGTTCTGACTGAACTTTTCTAAAAAGCTGACGAGTTACATATTTTAAAAATGTGCAGATGCATGAAAAATTCATTTATATTACGACTATGTAGATGTCAAGTCACTTCCAGTTTATGCGTTTTGTAGGGATCAGACGATTTAGAAGCACATATAGAGGCAAGGAACTGGGTATGTACATGTACATTATACATCATGTTTGCAGATTACATCTATATGTCTAAGTGAAGTACTGTCAAATAAAACTTCTACTGCCTACAGTTTGATTTTTCATTTCTGAAACGATTTTACCTGAAAAATATTTTATCTTGTTTTCTTTTAGAATCTGTCCGAAAAGGATGTGAAAGACACCGTTCGGGTTAGCTATTTTTCGTAATGAAAACAAAACCATAGAATATGTATTGGCTTTGAACAACAAGCTACTATTTATTTAGGTGATACTACACTATAAGGACTGACATCTTGGCAAAGAATAAATATTCCTTCTAATCGGAGATATAATAGTATTATTATATGTTTCGAAAGTGCAACAAATAAACCCTGCGAAGAGTGGAAATTTATTCCTAAATACTATGTTAAGTTGTATACAATTTCAATCATCTTTTTAAATGACAGATTCAAGACGAAATAAACAGAAAGGACAACATTGAAGAGGCACAGGTAAGTATTAAGAAATGTTTACATTCAATTATTAGGTACTTTTTTTCGCAAACTATAATCAGTTACCAGCAGTGTATAAAATATGCACACATGCTTATATACCCGGTATATACGAGGGCTGTTCGGAAATTATTGAGACATTGTGGATACATTTCTTCCTAATGAACGTCTTTCGGTGAAAATTCGCATATATACGTTTGACAAACACCAAGAATTCGTAAAAGCAAAAAATATTTTACAAATATTAAATTTCTTATCTTCAATGGTCGATAAATATATCAATGGTAGGGGTACCCGGAGCAGTCACGAAATCAGATTTTGAAAATATATAACAAAAACGTTCAGACCCAAGGTGGGCCCATAATAAAGACCATAATAATTCAATTCATGTTTATAATTTTTCAATTTGATTTTAACTGCATGCTTTATAGGTTTGTTAGAATTCTGATCAGAAATACGGAGATCATTAAAAAAAATCAGGCGCAATCAAGAATTCTTATAACGAAGAAAAGATGAATTTTGACGTCAAGGCGGAGCAACGAGAGACTTATAATTTTGTGTAGCGCTATCTAAAACTCTTTTCCAGACTGACCAACCCGATCAAACAATAACAAGAATACTGCAAAACATGTTAAAAGATTTTTATTTTATTGGTTTATATTTTTTCCAACACAGTAAAATAAAAAGCTCCGGAAGACTATCAATTTTGACCTAACAGGATCAATAGCGTTGACCCGCGTGTCGTAAATCGGCACTACATGATGCAAAGTCATCCTGCATATATGACAAATAAAAAGTTAACACTGATGGTACATATTTTTTAAAAAGAAAAAAGAAAAGATAAAGTTTGATTTTTGCAATACTATACATGATAACGAAGAAAAAAACAAACACTTCCCGATTTTTTCACATGCTTAACATCTCCGATTGACATGACGTTAAAACGACGTAGCGATGCTGCTCCAGGTCGATAAACATTTGCATGTTTATAATTTCACCAGAACTTATCTAATTATCCCATGAATTTGAAATTTTGATATTGGTTTTATTCTTTCATTATAAAATGTTGACGAATTTTCCTTAATTTATCTCTGCTCTTTATAGAGTTACAGTAAATGTCTCAATAATTTCCGAACAGCCCTCGTATACACAAGCATATCATACATATAAACATTTTAAGCCTTTTGTAATATATTTCTTAATAGTAAAAGCACTCTGAAATATTTTTGTCCACAGCTTTAAATGTAGGGGGGGTATTAATTTGGATCTGTATGTCTGTAAAACTTCCGTTTCCAGAGTCCTTTGAGCTTTTACTATGAAATTTTGCATAACTTCCTATCACCTAAGAAAGACCACTATTGATTTTGAGTTCAAAAGTTCAATGTTTAAGGTCATAAAATTTCTCTGTAGCAGTTTTGACTTTCGTTTCCGCGCGATATCTCGAGAATCTTAAAGCTTCTGCAAAGAAATTTTACATAGCAACTTCCTATGGCCTACAAAATAGCCCTACTGATTTTGAGGTCAAAAAGGCAAAGTTCAAGGAAACAAATTCATACCTTCTGTATTAGTGTAAAGTCGTCAAATTAATGCAAGATTACGTTTTCTATGAAAATCTATGAGAATACATGCTTTAATACAGCCCATTATAATAATATAAATTATGCAATGTCTCGAAGAACACTAGAAAAAAACATTTTGAATATTTTATTCCAATTTCTTATAATACAAAGCCGTTAATAAGAAGCAGCAGAGGTCTTGTAGACTATTTCCCTAATCAATTTATTCTCTATGTTAAGACATTTTTGTCCCCGCTTTTGTGGAAAATGGGGGATATTAATTTGGGTCTGTCTGTCCGTCTGTCAGTAGGTCCAACCATCTCACTTTTCGTCTGTTACACTTATATCTTTGCTATATCTCGAAAATCCTTTAGGAATGAAATTTTACATAACGAATCCCTGTTGACCCCTATTGATCAAAAGGTCAGAGGTCAAGGCCAAAAAAATAATAAATTTTGTCTGTTTGATCACTTACGTTTCTGCTTGATATCCTGAGAAACCTTTGAGTTTTGCAATGAAATTTCATACCTCAAACGGCCTAAGAAAGATCCCGTTTGATTTTTTTTATGTAAAAAGGTCAATTGTCAAAGTCATAAATTCATTATGAGTAAAAATATCTTTTCTGAGCGATATCTCAAAAAGCTTTTTAGCAATGAAATTTTTATATCATAATTCTCTATAGCTCCGCTCACCCCTTTTGAAGTGTCCCGTCCCACTCACCTTTTCTTCAGGATCCGCGCATGTTCTTCTTTTTTTTTCTTTAAGCGGGGGACACAGTTTCTCTTTATTAACATGTATAACTTAATTTCAGAAAAGATTAATGGTTTTCTCATCGATTATTTTGAAATTATCAGAGTTTTTTCGCCCATCTTTTTTTCGAGCTTTAACATTTAAAAAAAAATGCCCCAAATTAAATATAATAATAAAAAAATAAAATTGCGCAGACATTATAGTGCTCAAGAAATAACGCTGTTGTTCTTGAATTCCTCCCGTTTTAAAGTCATCCACTTGCAACGAGGCCTAATGGGTGAACATAAAACCGGGGGAGACATAAAATAATAATACAAAATATAGACTTGCGGGAAACCCTATATTATCTTCTATAGATAAAAGAGTTAATAAGTCATCCTTATAATGACTGATACTGAGTCAGCAATATGTAAGCCATATTTGAGGGGTATTTAAATTGTTTCTAGACCAAACACAATCACTTTTACTAATCCACTTTTACTACTATAATATGTAGATTCCATTAATGGCTTTCGGTGAATGCGACAGATCACAACTGAATACTGACCAGGCATGTAATCTTATATAAGAGATTCAATGATTTTATTTAGCGCTTAAAAATTTAAAATATTCAGGAAGACTAAATTTTATTTTAAAAATATAAACATTTTTAGAGACATCATTTGTATTTGTGTTTTTTAATGATCATTACTTTCCTTGTTGCTTATAATAGAAAAATGTCGTTGACATACCTGCAGCTGAACAATTAGAAACGTCAAGAAAAAAGAATAATAGTGGCACAAAAGAAGTAAGTCCAAAACATTTTAGCAATGCTTAAGTACAATAAGATTAATCTATATAAAGCATTTCATTGTAAGATTTGACTGATTGAAGGCTCAATAATGTTTTTATATGTACGTTTCTTTTTAATTTGAGCACTGTAGATAATCTTCTGTAATGTATGTTTTCCAGATTAGTTTGCAGACAGTGGTCGTTGAATGCAAAGACAGATATACACAAACTGCAAATGCTGTGGAGGATGAAGGCACACAAACGAATGAGGTGGACACATTCGGTTCATAATTATTTCTCAAAACTATAATTTTTGTTAAGATAAGAATCTATAGACAGTTGATTATCTAGGTATTTGATTTCAAGTGATTTTAAGCATTAAAAAAATCTGCAATTTACCCAGTTAAATCAATGTAACTTATATAAATTTGAAAAATACCAGTACTTCAGTAAACCTGAATTAAAAATATTATCATTACGATTTCCTTGACGCTTATAGTGATTTTATGATTTTTCTATAAATAAAAGGGCTTGAAATAGATGCTGCTTTTGGTGAATATAAAGGTTTAGACGAAGATGTGTAATTTATAAGCTAGCTGCAATAATGTAGCCCTCTCCGATTTTTTTTTATCTGATATTTTCTGGAGAGGGCTACAATTCCATCGCATCTCCGTAATGGTGCAAATATATTTTTTTCATACGGGTGATTGGAGGCAAAATAAATTATTTTTACATTGAACTTACTTCTTATAAGACGGAATTTTTATTCACTGTCAACAACATAGCCTGTTAAACTCGAAAACCATGTAAAATAAATCTGTGTCTTTTCCAGCTGCAGCCATGACAGTTCACGCGTGACGTAGTGAGACTTTCGCTTGAAATTTGGAACAACCAAATTAAGCAAATGTCGATGTTTACAAACGATTGTGCTATAATATATTACAAAAACATCGATAAATAAAACCATTTCAAGTGTTATTTTTGCGCAAACAGCGATACGTATGCTTAAAATAAGGGAATTCCTAGTAGGTCCGCTCATATAGAACCTAAATTCTCATTGGCTGTCCCAAAATACAATCCATCAAGGTCAGTAAACATGGCGGATAAATTCAAGTTAAGCTGTTGACACACACGAAAAATAACCGATATATGGATCGTTGTGAATATTTTTGGATCGATTTATGTTTTGCATAATTACGTATTTGGATTCCAGGTAAAAGATGATAATAAAGTAGCCGTTTACTGATAATTTGAGCCGAAATCCGTGCGGGAGTGATCCACTGCCGCATCTGCACCATTATAGAGATCCTAAGGAGTTGTAGCCCTCTCCCCAAAAAAAAAAAAAAAAAAAAAAAAAAAAAAAAAAAAAAGAAATCGGAGAGGGCTACATTATTGCAGCTATTTATAAGCCAGTATTCTGAAAGTATTGCCTTAGTTATACTAGCCCCCCTTCGGCAGGTGTAATCTGGTTCCCATTAAAATTGAAAATGCCATAATTCAGAAAAAATCATTGAAGCGAGCTGAAATGCAAACTTGACCTATAAATCAGCATTGTACGTAAAGAAACTACCAATTAAAAATCAGCACAATATTGCAAGTGTTTTGGGGAAAAAAGGAGAATCCCCATAAAAATCAATAAGGTCAAGCAGATAAAAAAAAAGTGCGAAAATCAAGCGAGACAAACTAACAGACAGCTAGACAGACGGACAAAAAGAGGCGGAGAAACACTTTAATCCCCTTTAGGCGTCATCATTAGGGGATTAATAAGAGTACTTGTATATATTTACTCGGTACAAGAACGTTGTGTTTCTTCTATTTTTTTTTTTAATTTGTCGAGATCTTTCCAGCAAGATGTAGGGCTTGATTCTTATGAAAATCTAGAAGGACGACAAAAACACCCAAAATATAAAATACATGTATGCAATGATAAAAAGGTATTTAAAGTAGATATATAATTATGTATGCTTGATCGTAAAGTCTTAAAAAACAAAAACAAAACCAAAGAGAAAAGGTGGTAGAGAACCAAATATTGTGAGAAGCAGGGTAGGGTAGTTGAGGATAAATTAAATTGATAAATTTGATACTAACTACATTTACCTTTTAAATGTTACATTAATCCTAAATTAAATAAAAGTGAAACACTGTATAACTTTTACTCAAATTTTTTCATTAAAAAATTAAAAAGGGTACCTGATCAAGAAAAATGCATAGAATATTTTTCTTATGCATACCATCTAAAGATATCCATTTGTCTTCCAGTGGCATTCTCTATCTGAATCGGAACACTATCAACTGATTTATACATTTTTATCTTTTTATTTTAAGGTTGAAACATCACATTTAATGGAATTTGATCCTCCAAAGGCAAGTGACTTTTAAATCATTACATCAGTATTCAACTTTGTTTCCACTGAATACACCCGCAGCTTTATAAGGGAGTTCTCCTTTTTTTAAGTATAATAGTTATCTATTTATTTTTTAAGGTCATCTTCCGATTTTTTGTAAGTCTTACTAAACTTACAAAGTGTCTGTTGTCCTATGTATTTCATTTATAAATAGACTTTTTTTTAAATAGGGGAATAAGAATCTTGGCAACACCTGCTTTTTTAACTCAGCGTTACAGGTAAATAAACATACTATGCCTTTACTTAGCAGTAGAACAGTTGCAGTGTAAATGTGCAATGTTGAATGAGTTTATTGCATCCAAACCCCCGGAGAGGGTGAAAAACTACAAACAAACAATACAAGAATGTAAACAATATGTCGATACAAAACATACACAATAAAAATATGACTAGAGTGGGTTTCCATAGTTTTGAATTCTTAAACAAATCTCAAAGAAAAGCTATTCTAACGAAATAATTTCCATGAGTTAATAAGCTGACATCAACATGGTTAATCCCTAGCATGTTTACAGATGTATTCATTATGCAATTATTAATAAATCGTTGCAATGAAATTTAACGATCAAAACAAAGACAGGCAAAAACGCGCCAAATGCCAATTGACTCAATACGACAGTTTAAAGATTACATATGACTAGAAAATGAGTATTATGCATTGCCTACACATCATAGTAAATGAAATATAGCAAACTTACTTCATAGGTGGCTTTAAATACAGTAGAATATGCTGGGTTCTGGAACCCACGAGGTTGGCACTGATGCCTTAGATCGTTTCCGGTGTACAATAAAAGTTAGGTAAAAACCAACAAATCCGGAAAGAATAATTCCGGGACACTACAGTAAAATATAAAGAGGATATTCAATATTTTGTTGTTGGATATGGAATTTATTTAATGAGTGGGATAAGGATAAGATTTTTTTATATTTTCACGAATGAGATGCACGAGTAAAAATATCAAGTACAAAAAAATCCTGTCTCACGAGTGAAATACATTCTATATATAACTCTTTGCACTCGTGAAAGTATCCTGTCCCACTCAAGAAATACATTACGTATTCTACGGTCGATACAATGACTTTGTCAGCAAATACAGTTTATCATTGAGTCAAATACTGACTGACGTTTTTCATACTACATGTAATTGTTAGTCCATTATTTATACACTGAATTGACGACGGATTTTTCCATTATTTCCTGATCATGACAAGCTGGGGCACACGGCGGGTGTGACCGGTCGGCAGAGGATGCTCACTCCTCCATGGCACCTGATCCCGCCTCTGATGTTTCGGAGGTCCGTGTTTGCTCTGCTCCTATTTTGTTTTGTTTTATGGACTTTGATATTGAATACTGTTATATTACATACAAAACATTGAATTTAGTGTTTATTATATTTTCTCTGATTTGCCTTAACATTTAACTCAGAATATCTCTTTTATTAAATAAATAATTTTCAATATTTAACAGTTGAAAATATATTTTATTTTCATTTTTTTCATTAGGCATTGTACTTTACCAAATCCTTTGAAGATGCCATTTTCTGCCTGAAGGTAAAAACTTTCTAAATGATATGAAGGCAAATATAAACTTTAGCTGATTATGGATATGGAATAAGGTGCTATAATAAAAACAACTTATTGGTGTTCAGTGTAAAGCATATCGAAATCATATTAATTTTTATATACGTCCTATTGAAATATTATCTCTCGCTATTTTTCTCTTTATTTGAACAGGCAAAAAAGTTCTCACACATTATATATTTACTTGTACTATGCTTTTACATTTTGATATTTTCTCACCAAAATGTTTTAAGAAATCTGCACCAAGCTTGGACAGTTTAAAACTAACAAATAGTGTGCTGGATTTACTCGAGAAAAAGAATGTTAATCACACTCAGGAGTTGAGAGGTGTTTTTAATGCAGTAAGAAGCATGTATGTACCAAATAATATAAACATTGACTCAGCTTCTGTTGTGAAGTCTTAAAATTTCAGTAATCATATGCTAAATCATCACAACAAGAAATGGCATGTTTCAGAAATAATCAGTTTGGTCGTGGAACACAAGAGGATAGCTACGAATTACTGAATACGTTACTTGGAGGAATATTTGATGAACTTCAAATTGCTAATGTAAGTGTAGAAATATATACTACATATAACCTCTGAAAAACGTGTACAATTATTAATTACTCGTACAAATGTTCGGTATAATCAAGTTATTAGCCGCAGCTTTAAATCTATTTCAGGACAATGGAACATTGCGATCAACAGGTATATCATATAGTATATTAATGAACAGGACTTCAATGCCAAATTCTCTGTGCTACCTAACTATCTTGCTCACATAAGATGAATTTTTTTTTTTTTTTCTAGATACTGGTTCCGAAAAAAGTGAAATAAGTGTGAAAAATCTGTTCACAGGTTTATTCATAACGATCTACGTTTATGACTCCTGTGATGATGTAAGTACATCCCTCGTACATTAAAAAAAACTCTGATGCGTCTTTAACATGAAAGCTGTATCATATAGCATATATTAGTTAATTCTGATTTTCCCCAACGTAACATATATGTAAATCAACACATCTTATATCGTTTTTCAGGTTGATGTTGACTTTGAAGAATTTACAACTTTAAGCATTCCAATAGTAGAAGATCTGGACCATGCTTACGATGTAGGAATTAAATATTTTTGCGATGTTAATAGCATTTAGTTATAATTAATGTGGAAATGTATTTCCCTTTATTACACACGTGCACTTTATTACAATAGAAATTACCGCACCATAGTTTACAAGCCATTTCTTCGGAGGAACCAAACAATGATATAGAAAAAGGTTTGGCAGTCTTAACACAGATAGAAGAATATGAAGAAAGTGATCTACAATGTCGAATTTGCAATAAAGGTACTGGTACCTACATTGCATTCCCTCATTTTTTTTTTTCGTGATGTAGAAAGGAAATCGATTTAATTGCCATCTTACACTCGGTTCTAATTCTCAGCAACTAAGACCTGTATGAATTCAAGTGTTTAAACAAATTGAATTGTACTTAACAATCTGACCACATGACCTAAGCTTATTTTTTATTATAGACTTAAACATTTACAAATTTATACATTTACACTTGTCTATCTTTTATAAAGGAGAAGAATCTATTGATATTGAAAATTGTTTACCTTTAGAGGGTTCCGGAAAAGCCTATAGACGAATGTTGGTGTTTCAAACCCCGCCAGTTCTTGTAATCCACATTGATAGATTTAAAATGGTAACTTAAACTTTGATCGATATAAATTTATCTGACATATTTATATTTACTTTTATTGTATCTTTATGAACCCTTACTTTTATAATTGTATCTCTATGAATCCTATGTTAAATTATTATAAATTTAATTTCAAATAACATTATGAATTTTTAATTTGTCTTTTTTTAATTTATAGAATGATTTGAATCACCTTACGAAAAATGCAAACTGTGTCCAGTATCCTAGAAGATTAAATATGGCCAAGTTCTGTTCAGTTGCTAACACAGTATGTTAAGATTTGTTTCTTTGACTAAATAATATACAATGAAATTACTTATTTGTCATGTCTTGAAGCTATACCGGTATTTTATTATAGATGGAAGACAAATGTTTAATTACTGGAAAAAAAACTGCTCATTTTTCAGGAACTTTCAACAAACGGTTTGAATTACGAACTCTATGCCATAGTTATTCACTCCGGTGCGCTTGGTGGTGGCCATTATTATGCATATGTCAACGCCACAAGAAGACATGACGTAAGAAAATGGCAAGAACATCTCCACAGAACGACCGGAGATTTGGAAGAATTAAAATGTACAGTACAGGAATATTTGAGGGACAAACGTGACCTCCAAGATGATTCAAGATACATGGATCCATGCGACGTGAAAGACAATTGGTTTTATGTCAGCGATAATAATGTTCGTTCAGCAAATGTTGGTGAAGTTCTATGCCATAAGGATGCTTATATCTTATTTTACGAAGTGCAATAACATTTTATGTGTTAGATGGAAGTCAGACATTTTCAGTCCTTGTATCTGTGACAGAAAATTTTCATTGATAATGCTTTTTCATTTATTTTATTCTAAACAATACTCCATACTATTTATGTATTCCATTGCAAAAACTTGTTTATCTTAAAATCTTTACTTGATTCATCTCAATGAATTTAATAAAAAAATTGTCCTACTAAGAAAATGTTAGTGTTAACTGAATTTGATTGTCGCAAAAGGTGCCTTCACAGAAAAGACCTCACTTCTCAAAGCCGCAAGTGCCGCGTAAAGGTCTAAATAAGCGACCCTCCATCGGCAAGTGCTGGTGTCTAAAAATAAGTGGAAAATTCTTGAAAGGACGTTAATGCTAAAAAAAAAAACAACAAAAAACAAAAGCTGATGCCCCCGTACGGCAGCTTACGGAGAAGGTTAAAGTTTCTTAATTGCAAGTCAAACCTCTAGGTCAAGAGATAAAAAAAATAATGTTATTTCCCAAATAGAGTACTTGTGTCAATGGATATACCAAGTAAATATGAAAGCCCAAGCACCAACCATCCGAAAGTCATGGTCAAGGTTAATATTATATAAAAGTGGGTTACACTCTAAGCTCAAGGTCAAAAGGTAAAAATTAATGGTACGCAGGGGAAGACCTTATCATAAGTAATACACATACATGTACAAAATATAAAAACCTTTGCATCAACTGTTCAAAAGTTAAGGATAAAGTTTTTTTTTAAAAGAAAGTCACCCCCAAGGTCAAAAGGTAAAATGCTATCCAAAGGAATGTCTTGTGACAAGAGTTACAGACCCTGAGACGTGCTACTACCCCAAAAAAGCGTGTGACTTTCGTGCGCTTTCCGTTTCGTGCAAACCGTGTAGCGTTTCGTGTAAACCGTGTAGCGTTTCGTGCAAACCGTGTAGCGTTTCGTGTAAAACGTGCAGCGTTTCGTGTAAGCCCCAAAGCGTTTCGTGCAAACCGTGTAGCGAGCGTGCGAAAAGCGTGTGAGAAACGTGCGACTTTCGTGTAAGAACCGTGTGAGAAACGTGCGACTTTCGTGCAAGAATCGTGTAAGATTCATTCGGAAGTCATTTCATTTTAAATATGGCCGTCGATGGGTCAGGATGTAAAATTCTATTAGTCTTTTATTATTGAATTAGTTATGCTTATATTGATATTATAGGAGAAAAAACAAAAAAAAAATGGAAAAACAAAATGAAATAAAACGGTAATGTATAATTTATATTTGTTTGATTTCTTTTCCTTCTGAAGAAAATGTGTTCAAATTAATCAACTATGTACAACAATTTTAAGGGCATTGAATTCAATATACTATCAACGCGATCATGGCTTCTTCAATATCTTTTCTCAAAGAAAGAAAGAAATACCGGTATTATTTTTTTTTAATTTAAAGCAAAATATATCAGGACTCCGCTGTTGTCTTTACATTTGAAACGATGTGTCATTTAATACTTTTTAGTACATAGAACTTGTTGCTCATTATTTACAAATAAATGGATTTTATAATTTTAATACACATGCACTGACGATCACATCTTTATAAACGAAAGGGGGGGTGGTTAAATTAAATTACTAGTACAGTCTTTCATTTTTTGTTGTTACTTTCAATCTAATGTTAGTTTCAGCAAACGCTTAATTTTCTATTCTTTTTTAAATCCTTTGTTAAATGTGTGCGCAGATACACCCCTTCACATTGTATTGTAATCTTCTTTCCGCGTTTCAACTGTGATCAAGGTCATTTCAACAGCGATCACGGGCTCCGAGTGCATGGCAAATGAAAACCGGTTTTGCTATATGTACATGTTGAGTTCACGGCTTAACGACATCTGAGAATTACGACTGGATTTTATTTTTTTTAAATAACATGGTTCTATAAATATTAAATGGGTACAACTTATAAATCAGCGGATTTCATTTTTTATTTGTACATCCTAATTTCTAGCCGTAAACAGTAAAATAAACAGAACTGATTTGGTAGTCTTTTCATGAATATCATGTAAGAAAAGCTTAGGAGTAAATCATGAATAATTGTATATTATTTGTTTTAATTTATAAATCACGTACTTTTTATTTCATCTAAGATATTTCAGTTTTCTTGTAATATACCTTAATCCCGGTGTAAAGATCGATCTAATTGTATGTACAATGTATAGTCAGATGCAGTGACTATTAATAAATGTACACATATATACATACGTTTAGTCCTGTTTTGAAATGAAGGATTTTACAGTATGATGGGTATACTGATGTTATTTGATAAGCTTTATGTAAAAAGAGAATATAATAGATTAATAGATCACATTAACCCCCCCCCCTCCTTTTACGGTTTTCCTCCTATTGATAATGGTTGCATAAAATAAAAAAAAAAATCTTTAAAAATGTATCAAAATGTATCAATAATCATTAGTAGAGTATATAGGCAAATTTTATAACTAATTTAAAATCAAAATTACGAAAAATGCATGTAATCCGCCTACGGAAATCGAACTCAATATTATTAAAAATCAATGAGTTTATATTCCTGCGGTAAGAAATCGAATTTGTGTTTAATTTATTAAATTATACTCGTAAATATTACATTAAAATGAATGACTAATACCTGTATAAAAATTGTATTTTATTAAACAGTCATTCATGATATCGGCATTTCATTTTTAAACAGTTGGATAAATAAATATTAAATAAATTCGAACTGACAATTATTTATCAATTAATTACAACTGTCAGAGTATTAAATATTTCTATCGGTTTATATAATACAAATGTATACTGAAATTTAATTTAAACAGCTGCTTAATGTGGCTTTGTGAAAGATTTCCATTGAATTAATGATAAAACGGTAATAATGCCCGAGATATTCCGAGTAGAAAAATCCAAACCGAGGCCAAAACGTGCGAGAATCGTGCACAAAGCGTGTGAGAAACGTGTACAAAGCGTTTCGTGCAGCCTTTCGTGTAAACCGTGCAGCCTTTCGAGCAAAGCGTTTCGTGTAAACCGTGTAGCGTTTCGTGCAAACCGTGTAGCGTTTCGTGTAAACCGTGCAGCGTTTCGTGCAAACCGTGTAGCGTTCGTGTACCGTTCGTGCAGCGAGCGTGTGGGGTAGTAGCACGTCTCAGGGTCTGTATATCTGTATAGTTTGAAAGCCTTTAAATGCGGACAGTTCAAAAGTTATTGCCAAAGTTAAAGTTTTTTTTTAAAATGATTGGTTGTGTGAGTTTATGATAATTAAAACAGTATTTATAAAATATGAACAAATATTTGATTATTTAAAGAGAGATTTTATCAAAATAGAAAATCCTATCCTATATCCCTTAAAAAACAAAACACTAAATTGTTTTACTCTAAAATAAAAAAGAAAAAATTGCAAACCCCGTGCTCTCAAAGTACACTAAGTAAGAAGTTCAAAATAAATGATTCGGGCTGGGAAAATATTTATTTATACAAAATAAAATTAATGGAAGACAAAAAATTAGCAGAATTTAACTATATATTATTGAATAACATTCTTTGTCAAAATCAAATAAAGAACATGAAATTTGAAATCCAGAGCTCCAACCAATCAAACGTTATAGGTAAGCTTAAAGAATTAGCGGATAAACAGAGATGTAGACGAATGAACAGGTCGAAAACTATATATAGCCCAAATCTTCGATTACGGGGGCATAAAAAACAACAAAAATAACGGACAAAATACTTAGCTCAATTTTTTTCACTACATTTGAAAGAAAATCGGATTCTTCTGCCACTCTATGACATTATGATAATGAATTGTGCATTGAAGTTAATATTTACTAGTTCATGTATTCATAATCGAAAGGTCGCTCTGATGTGACCCCGAATGGGATGTTAGATGTTTGAGAAGCGGTAGCGGATTTGGAACATTTAAATAAATTTTAATTAGATTTAAATGCATGTTTCAAAATTTAAACATGAGATTTCTTCAGTTTGAAAGACAGGAAGTGCATTTTTAAAAGTTCTCTCTTGGTGGCATACAATCGTTATCTGGATGAAAACAATTATGTTGATGTTGAAAATTTAATTGTCTTTCATGCTCTATTGAATCTGAAATTAGGTAAAGCCTACTATAGCAAACAACTAAAAAAATGACAAGTTAAATTCTTTAGATTAATGGATTTGGAGTAGTGTAGATCTACAGCTGGCTAGTTAGAGAAAAAAGGATGGCTGAGCAGAGACTTTGTAAATGAATTGATATCAGAGAGCTCCAGATGTGTAGGCTCACTGCGAGTGTAACCTGTCAACGATGGATGCTTACTTCTTCTTGGCAACGGATCCCAACTCTTGAACTTTCAGGAGTCACCTTTTCATCTTAAATCGATCATTGATCATTCTGTATTTTGGTACCGATTCTGAATACTTCCGTTTAGTAATATTATGAACTACTACTTCTACGGGAAGACTGGCGAGTAAACAAGATTATCAAGCTTTATGAAATGTACTTTATTGACTTTTCAAACAAGTAAATGTTCGAATAAAGTAAATGGTATATGAGAATCATTTAAAGGAAGTCTTGCACAATATGTCTAGATAAGGACATATAATGTGTAATTGCCATATACTCTTCATGCAATATTGTTCTCAAATAAAACTTGTGAAAAGGAAAGTTGTCTAATCAATCAATACTACTACTTAAAAATTCGAATGTACACTAAAAGTCAGTGTAACTTAAGAAGTTATCAGTGTCACTTTCTTCAATATGTCGGTTAAACAATATACACTGATTTCTTTTCTATCAATGTGCCTCCAAACACCTGTATTTTAATTTAATTCTTCTTAAACGCTCAAAATAATAATCGACAAATTGGACAAATTCAATTTTAGAAAGTATTTTCTCAGCTAATAATACGTTCCTTAGGAATTGATCAAATTTTCAAAACTTTGAAATAAGCATTAAGTATATATTTTAAATTTTTGCTAATTGCCAAGATTTTTCATACCTTATTCTTCTGTGAATAATAATATCGGTTGATTTTTAGAAGAGAATCACAATGCCGATTAAAATTAATATATATTTATCCATTATTTTCAAAATTAATTTTACTACTTTAAGTGCCCCATTATTTTTTTCAAAACTAAAAGTAATAGATCTCTTATGATCGTTTGTCATAAGTTATCAAAGACAGAGTAGAGAATTTACCCCTGGGAGCAGAGCTTTTGTAATCTGTTTATTAGACAGAGAAGAAAAGAGAAGAAAACAAACGTTTCATTGTGGAGGTAATCCTATTGTTTCCATAAAAACGTTACAAAAAGTTTAAAACGTTCAGATGTATTCGGTGTTTTTATAAAAGCGTTTTTCAGGTATTACTTAACTTAATAAATGGTGTTTTTAATACTTTGGCAAGGAAAATCAAACTCGATCGAGAGATTTGCTGATGTTTTTGCAGTCTGTAATAACCTTCAACCTGCTGTATAATTAACCGTATCGTTCAACTGTCAAAAATAAACTAACAGTTGCTATAAATCGTGATCGCACGATGTACATGTAATAAGGACCAAATCCTCAGTTCTTTGAAGTTAGCGTTCTAAGTATTGTCAATGCTTTGGTAAATACTAATAAGAATTCGATATAATCGTTATAATAGCCACTCTTCATACACAGCTTATTGTCAATCTCTCACCAGGGGGCGTATTACGCCAACAGTATACAAATCATAGGAAGCGCTTTGCTGAAGTTACCGTTGTCGATAGGTTGCGCCTTGTGGAAGTTTCCGGTTTTGGTTGCAGAAGGATAAGGTTACGTGCCATAAAGCGATGTCGATAGGTAGCGCCTTATGGAAGTTTCCGGTTTTTGGAGGCCCATGCCATAAAGCGGTTAGCTAGCTAACCGCTTAAAAATGCCTCCCTCCCTCATCATATTTCTTGAAAAAAGGCCTAAGAACCAAGTAATAAACTTTTCATGGCCTTAAGAGAATTAATATTTTACTTTTAAAAACCTGTTTATTATGTATTTGATATATAAATATGTTACTTTAACAAAAATAAGGCTTATTAATGTTAAACCTTATAAATAACTACAATGTTTATTGAGGTGTGACCAATTCTTAGAAAAAAGAATAATCGTGTCTATTCCATTTTTGAAGTAAACGATTTCAATTTTTTCTTTGTATTTATGTTCTTTACATTTGTACTAATTTAAAAAACAGGGAAAAAGTACACCGTATGCGGCGTTTGACGCTAAAAGAGCGAGCGTGCAAAAGCAGACAGGATGGCTTCTGCAGGGGGTTCCTTTAGAAAACTCTTTTAAAAAATAAAAACAATAGAAAGGTTATGAATTCCACTCTTGAAAAATTGTTCCAAACAGATTAACAAACATAAAAATATTTACTTTAGATAATCACGGCATTAAGTTAGCAGCATAAAATAAATTGAGAATTGTTCCACAAAACTGGGTCGACCGGAAGTGGAGTGGATTTGGTATGGGTACTAAGGTATCAGATGATAACTAGGAGATATGAGAGTCAATGACTGTTTGTAATTTGATTTTTAAGTGGGGACTACTCCTACAATGTGGGGCAATCTTACAGACCCCTTGGGTGAACAAGAATTTCATACATGGACAAAATTCATGCGCAGTACACAGCTGGAAATTGATTTTCGAACAGGAAGGTTTTTCAAGGGTTTGTTCATGATGCCAAGACGTTTGTCATTCCCACTGCTTTTGAAATCATGGCATGTCACATACACTAGAACTGATCCGGCAAATGTTCAATACACAAATAAAAAAATACAAGTGGTGCGTTAGCAATTTTGTCTAGTGTATATATATATATATATATATA
>PRKT01000395.1:259229-270086 GCA_003671525.1 Saccostrea glomerata
TATATATATATATATATATATATATATATATATATATATATATATATATATATATATATATATATATATATATATATATATATATATATATATATATATATATATATATATATATATATCATTTGATGCAACCTGCAACCAGTATATACATTCCAGTTATACTTCTTTCCTTGGATTCTTTGTACCAGTTATAATATTTCCTTATATTTGAAAGAATGACTATGATCAAACAGAAACTAATTAGAACAAGAAAATTCAAAGTATTGTGGTCCCCCGCTTTCGGTGTCTTTGTGTCATTTTTTATGACATATTGTATCAAATATGAAAGCCCTATCATTTGTCATTTAGAAAATATCACTGAAGTGATTTTTTTTAAAATTAGGTCAATCGTGAAGGTCAAGGTCAATGGGCCAAAAATCACAGCATGCTTGGAAATATCTTGTCTTTGGTAATGCATATGTCAAATATGAAAGTCATATTTTCTTCTCAATATAAGGAAGAATATGCGTTTGTGAAAAACTGATGACCCCGTATGGCAACAAAGCGAAGATTAAACTTTTTTAATGGAAATTCTATATATTATTATCCAAAGCAGGGTCTTCTCACAAGAAATACGATTGTGAAATAAGAAATCCACCTGTTCAAAAGTTATTGTCAAGGATAACTTTTTTGAAAGGTAGGTCAAACTTTAAGGTCAAAGGGTCTAAGTTGTCGGTTTCTAAAGAAAGGTCTTGTTACAAGTAATACATATATGAGGGATGAAAACCCTAACCCTTGAAAAGTTATGGCTAAGGTTAAAGTTTTTTTTAAAAGTAGGTCAAACTCCAAGATCAAAGTCAAAGGGTCAAAGATCTTTGTATCCAATGAAAGGTTCTCTCACAAGGATAACATTTATTAAGTATGAAAGCCCTAGCACCCGATTACTTAGATATAAGGAACAAACAAAACAAAATGTATCAAAATATCTTACAGTCAGAATGTACTTTGCAAGCATAATCTATAGTACACGATCTGTATTGAATTAGTAGAAGTTAGCAATGCTTACTAGGATGGAGCACTGGTTATTAAGGAATCACTGTCTAGCTAGTGTAGTATGCTAGGGCATCAACGCTAGTGGAAAACATGGAATAATTTGCATAACGGGCGAAGCCAGTTATGCATAAATTATCCCATGTTTCCCACTAGCGTTGATGTCCCTGGCATAGCTTGTATACGAACTAGACAGTGATTCCTTATATTTATATTTCATTGTGAAATAAAATTGTAGATTTAGACTTTAAAAATGTAGACTAATCGATTTAAATTACACGAGGACTCCCATGCCAATATCAATAGTCCTAGCCCACTGATGTCAAACACAGGCAGCCGTATGAGATTTGCATGCATATTTTGCCTCCTTAGCGTCAGACGCAGACAGATGCGCACAAGATTAGCATGCATATTAGGCCTCCTAAGCACCTGACCTATCGACCTGCCTAATTTACATTCCGGCAGAATTATCAAGAAATAAACTCCCCTAACTTTCAAAGGGTTATCACAGAGAAAATAATTAGAAATGGAAATATTATGAAATCAACAAAGAGGTCTCTGTTCAAAGACTTTGCAGTGTATATATTGGCTTGCACAATGAGACTCGCAAAGGAATAGTCTTGGATTATGCGGCTGTAGCAACACCTCTGTGGCAGTTGATATGGAATAAAACATCAGATTTAAATGCACCAGTTAAAAAAAGAAAACCAAAAAAGCAAAAGATTTTTGAGAAAAAAAGAGCTGCTGACCAATATTACACCACTCTTAACATAAAACAATAGTCTGTTATCTTGTTTGAATTTGTCCAATTAAATTAAATGCCAACAATACATGAAAATATAATTTTTTTTCTCCTCAAATATCTAAAAATATAGGTAATATCCTTGAATAAAAACAAAACTACAAAATAATATTAATGTATTTGTGATGGCGACATTTCATGTTAACAGTAAACAATCTTTCAGCCTGAAGTATCTAAATGTAAATTTTCAGACATCCCAAGCCATTTTCCATCAGAATTTTTTCTTATAAATACAGCTGTACCTTAAGAAGTCATTAAAATGGGCTACATGTTGAAAATGTCTATCAACCACAATCCCGTTCTTGTAGAAATTCATTTCATGCCTTCTACAATGTCATGGGACATTATGATATTTGGTAAGACGATTGATCCTGTTGATATTGGACTTGAAATTAATTTTTCTCTGACTAAAAATAGATTTTGTAAACACAATTGTTAAATCACTTAGAATGGACAAAGGATTGAATGAATTATCTACCCCAGATAAATATTCACAGAATGTAATAAAGGAAGTACGTTCTGAAGACTGCTGTATCAAAACTGTGTACAGGTCCATGAAATGTGGTAGAGGTCTCAAGTTCAATGGTTCGGACAGCAAATGTTCTGAATGCAGAAAAGATCGAAAACAACCTGAAGTCACTATAAAGCAGAAATTTCCATCAATTGAAAATGAGGCTAAAAAGAAGCTTTTTTCTTGTAACAAACTAGAAGACACAATTTGCCATGAATCCCCTGTACAAAAAAATAATCAACAACTGAGGAAGAATCACAAAGTAGCTCTGATAAAGAAGAATATATTTATTTGTGTAACCAAGATCGTGATGATATGTTGAAATTGTTAGAGAATGTCATCCCAGACTGCCCTTCAAAACTTTCCGAACATTTGCTATCTCAACAGAGAAATCTACACTTAAAGCAAGGAAGACGGTGGAACAAAAACATTATTAGGATTTGTCTCACAATGTGGTGTCGAAGTCCTCAAGCCTATAAAGACCTGCGTAGTAGTGGTTTTCTCATTCTCCACTCTCAGCGCCCCTTTCAGATTTACAAGAACAAATTTCACCAAACATTACTCTTGTTTACATATACAAAATATACAGATATCGGGTGCTTCCTTAGCACACAAATAAACTAAATAATTAATTAAACCGCCTCCTAACCAATTGGGCTTCTAACTCTGGAGCGACTTCAAGAAGCGCCCAAAGAAACAACTAAAGCGCCAGCACGTCGCTTCTACCAGAAGCGACAGATTACTCCTAGATTAACACAGAAAGCCCGTTTATGCAACCCTCACGTAGACTGTTACATACTGGGAAAATACTATTCTGCACATCGCAAAGCAATCATGACTTATGAACAGACTTACCGCTGCTGTCTATCTCTTTAACTATACCGGATTCTTTCTCTGACACTCTATCAGTACTACAAATATTCTCACATAATCCGTCCAAATGCGCTTTTTGGATGTCGCAAGCACTTTAGATTACATAAGTACAAAAAACTGGTAAATTTTGTAGTATTTTGTTTGTGATACGTCTATGGTGACCAAACCAACACAGTAAAATGTTAATACACAGGTTTAAACCTCCTTGGGATCCAAGTACAAGTGGCTTTTCAGTCTGTCGCTCAAGCA
This sequence comes from Saccostrea glomerata, assembly GCA_003671525.1. NCBI lineage: Eukaryota > Metazoa > Mollusca > Bivalvia > Ostreida > Ostreidae > Saccostrea > Saccostrea glomerata. The sequence goes on from PRKT01000395.1 coordinate 262,694, forward strand.
AAGGTCAATCTTTGGACCATTGAATAAAACACATGTACAGCAACTATATTTTATGTCAAAAGTTATAACTTTTACATGTAACAATGCGTAAATATACTGAATTTTCACACTTTAAAATATTTGTCTACAGTGAAATTTAAAAAAAAAGAAGTAAATTAACGATGTCGCAAAATTTTTATAATTTACGTTATCATAATATTATTATCTGTTTAAATAGCATAAAAGGGTATATAAAAACATAAAACATCTACTAGAATATCCAACAAAGTCCATAAAATGCAACCAGAATCAAAGAAAAGTTATATGACAGAATACTTAAAAAACACATTGGTCTTGTAACCAGAGGTGAGTGGTTCGTTTTAAGGATGTAATTTACGTTATCAGCGATACTTAAAGAATACGATTATATATTATATATAACTGTCTGCATATTAATTCATTTATTCTTCCTGACCTACCAAACACGTAAAATGTCAAAACGAGTATTGATCTTTGCGAGTACACATTTTACACTAATAAAACTGATAAAAAGTAATTTACGTTATTTAATCTACGTTATCAGTAGAAAACATACATGGTACATATCTTGCAAGTAAGATGTTGGAACAATATACGGAATCATGCAGGAAACGTTATTGGTTTTCTGTCGAGAGCATCTTAACATCATCGAACTTCCTATGTAGATCTGCATGATGCAGGAAGCGCCATCAGATAACGTAAATTACGTGTTGCCTTTAACAACTTTCAAATATTTCTTTATTGATTCATCAAGAATGCATTTTTTTGCGTGAATTTAATTTGTTTTAAAAACATGTGTACTACTTTTATCTGATGCAATAGTTCACGCATTAAAATCTCTGTTCATTGGTGACTTACTGAAGCAAAACTGCACATGTCATAACGTAAATTACAGTTATAATAACGTAAATTAAATATACTTTAAATGCCATTTTCTGTAATTATATTTCATAAACTTCGTTTAACAGAGATGGTAAAGTCAAAAGAAGAAATTTAAAAAGCATATAGGAAGTAAAAGAAGGTAAAATAGGGAAAGACTTAACCAAAAAATAATAATAATAAATAAAGGGGAAAATACATTTGACAGCAGATCTTACGTTATCTTTATATCTTCTAGTGAATCTCTGAAAAAGATGAACAATAATCAGTATTTGTGGCATATTTTAGGTTTTTGAAAATACATATGTAATTTAAATGAGTGGAAAAAGTTCAAGAAAATATTAATTTTTGGTTTGAATAGCAATGAAATTGTAATTTACGTTATCAATGTATTTCTTTAGGAGAAATGATTTAGAATTTTCACAGTTCTTACCAAAGTAAATTTTAAAATCCTTTTCTCTTCAGGATTCAAAAACATGAATTAAAGTCGCACAGAAACTCAGTTTAAAAATTGCTAGCGAAAAAGAAAAGAATTATTTCATTTTAAAAATAAGATTAAAGCAAACAGCATTTGTTAATTACAAATTGAGAGAAAAACACTGGCACAAACACAAAATTTTTGAAATATTTTTTTTAGTAGAGACAAAGTTCTAAAAAGCCCAGATAAAATTTTACATTCATTTTAGCAATAAAAAGACTTGTTGAGGGGGTCAAATCGATCTAAGAAAATAATGTAAATTACAAAGTAAAATGCCCTACCTATATAAATAATTTAATATTTTTGTTATAGTGCATGGTTAAGATCTGATTTTATAAAAAAAAAATAATTCTGCAATGTTTTGTTTGCTTAAAAACATCGACTTCTCCCCAAAATAATGACTTTATTTTTTTTAATGAAAGTCAGGCTGTATGTGGACAGATTATATGAGAATAGGTGAGTAACCGATTCTACCGATGCTCGAGGCCTTATACTATGAGTATATCACGTGACAAGCCCTCTCGGAACCCATGGGAACTCGGGGTTTTAACAATTCAAGGTTTTTAACGAACACCCTGTCCCATTCCCTTAATTATCTATTTCCGTTACACTAGATACGCTTTCCAGACATTGTTTTGTAGATCTGCCTTTGACGATGCAATAGTTTGCGTGTACTGTCTATGCTAGGTAAGTTCAGTATAAACATTTAAAATAATTAAATAACATAAAAAAGTCTTACTCTCCATGCGTCACGATCGACATTCGAACCTCGGAATTTTTCCACAAAAACAGAAGTACTCGAGCTGTTAAGTGGATGAATTATGACCTCACATACAAAGCTATGTGTAATCCAGTAGTTCTGAGTTATATAAATAGTAAGTTAATGCTGCTGTGCGTAAGACACTATGTTGCTATGCATCCCAAAGGATCTTTAACGGGACAATGATCAATCAAGAAATGTTTTGACTTCAACTATAGGGGATTCTGTAGCAGGCAGACATGTGGGTATTGTATATTTGCATAAAATGTAACAATGGGAACTACATATCATCATGTCACTTACAACAAGTATCAACATGTTTGGGGGATTACCTAGATCAAAGTGCAGCCCATTTATAAAGGAGGGATATATTTTTAAGGGTATTAAATTACAATATTGGTCAACTTCCTTTCCCATTAAATCTTCACATGTTACCAGTTGGCATAATAACCACAACATAACATAGACGAAAACGATATAAAACATAAAATCGTAAAGAATTTTAACATTTCGAAAAAGCCCTGGCTATTGAAAATAGTTCGCTTACAATATGCAGTCAGCAGCGTATATGTAAGTGCACAACTTGATATATCACCATTATCCAAATGAAGCAAATATCTAATTTCTCTTTCGGTTCATTTCTCAAGCGAAAATATAGATCATTATCTTTTCCAACCACTGCTTTGTAATGATTTAAAACAAATGACACGTTACCGAACGGATTCTGCGAGATTACTTGACATTATAAAAATGCCTTTAGAGGGCAATTGCAAATATCAAACAAGTCAAAGTGGTATCAATGAATAGATTCTAATTACTGCTTACTTTACTAAAAATTAAGTTTACTTATTAAAAATAAAGCAATAAAAGCAGTTTTAATTTCTTGGTCATTCTATCATTGAAAGCTTAAATAGAAGTAATGCCCTAATATTCTTAAGAACAAATTCTCACTCTGTATTAGCTGCAGAACTGTAGCTCTCTGCTTGAGAAAATTTGGATAGATAAAGCAGAGAGCTACAGATCCAAGCGTTGTAAAAACCTTCGATTTACGCCGACGATTTTTCGTCGCTCACTATGGGTATTTTTTCGTGTATTTTATACTTTCCCAAGCTTTGGAAATAATTTTAAATGGTATTTAATAATTAATCATACATTCAAATTCTAATTCCTGATCATTTACTTACCTCTCGACGCTAACAAATGGCTGTTTGTGGTTACGGACGTCAAAATGGAACTCTTTTAAACCGACTATACAAAACTATATACAGGACTGTTTCGAACCGTTAAAAAGTAAACAAAGGTCAAATATAAGAGTTAAAATACATGAACTATTATAGGATACCATTCTTAGAGCATGAGAAAGATTAAACTACACAAAATAAATCGAAATAAATACCTAAAGTAGCGACAAAAAATCGTCGGCGTAAATCGAAGGTTTTTACAACGCTTGGATCTGTAGCTCTCTGCTTTATCTATCCGAATTTTCTCAAGCAGAGAGCTACAGTTCTGCAGCTAACTCTGTATATATGTCAGTTATACATAATATAGTTGTGAACGAACAATGCATGCACTTGAAAAAATCCAAATGGTTACTGTATGCAAATATTTTTTTATTGTTTAAAAAATCAAGAATATTTTATGGTTTCACAGATAGGGTGCTAAGTTTAGCTCAAGAGGGGAGAGTGGGTGGGGTGGGGGGTGGGCGAGGGAAGTAAAACAATACACATGATAGGTGAAGACCTTTCAGCGATTCGTGCGCTCTTTCTCTTTGGAATATCATTAATTTTAAGTAAGCAGAAACAGCCAACCTCGTTACTTCATAATTTTCATTTTATGAAGATTCCCATACTAGTTAATATTTCTGCTTCGCCCTCTTTAAAGAGGAAATAAATTATCACCAGCAAGTCTAGATCGACCTCCAATATGGCGACTAACGAAAAATAGCTATATTCTATCGGGTCTATATTACAAATCCTTTGCTATGATGTATACTGCAGAGATGTGCATGAATATATGGGGTTATAGTTCTTTTTTGAGGTCAGTTGTAGAGGTTTGTTGCAAGATAAACCAAATACATGGTTACTGCCTTGAAATATATAAGCACGTCTCGCCCTCTATACATCACGTTTTCTTACCCTGGAACTAAAATATATCGCTTAATATTTAATATGTGTAAGACTTTATATTTTTACTTTTGTCAATCTGACATTTATCAAAGTTGTTTTTCCCACACTTGTTTAAACGAATCAAAATCGGGTCAATATTATAATATTTACTAAGTGATGCTTTATAACACATGTACTTTATGCCTTATCATACATCGAGATGGGAATGCCTAATTGAAGACCTACAGGTAATTGAAGACCTACAGAAGACCTACGGAAGACCTACAAAAATGGGGGATATATACAGCAAAACTGATATGATATTCTGATTAAGCATATCAGTTAGGCAGGCCGCGAGATTAGTACTTTTATTAAAAAATTCGTTATCTATTTAATAATTTCGTTTCTTATTTAGCATGTTTAGCGTAATTTCGTTTTTATTGAACACACAGTTTCTATTAGATACGTTTAATTTTGTATTTTCGTTAATTTTATGAAATATTTTCGTTTATCAAAAAAATTATTTATGCCTTAATTGTTTTTGTATGCAATATTGGGCTTCCGTATACTATTGGGCTTCCGTGGATAACCAGGAAATGCTCTGACTAGTTCAGTAGTTGTTGAGAGTTGCAAATTGCATATTGTTTACGCACGCAATTAGTGTGGTTAGTGAAGGAGAGGGGAAAGTAAGTATGTATAAATGAATGTCAATGACTATATTCAACAAAACGACCATTTCAAAGTATACATCTTATTGTCACATGTGTACTGTCACGTGTGTTGTGAAAGAAAAAACGGAAATGCGGCCTGTATGCATAGAACCACGCCCGCGCGAATCATGAATGGCAGTTGGAACCGATTAGGGGGATGGGGCGACCAAATAATTATATATGATTATAGAATACTGCAGAAAACATAGCTACTAATTGCTTTTGCAAGCAAGGAGGACGACATTGTTGAACAGAGTATGGAACGCCATCACTGCCTTATAGCATACAACTATGCATTTATTATGTCAATTTATCATTATGTGATGTGAACATATCTTTACGTTATGTCAATTTTTATGAGATTATATGTAAAAATATCTTTACATCATGTCAATGCTGCATTACATGAAGTAAATAATCCTTTCATTATGTCAACACTTCATAACTTGAAGTCGAAAATTCATTATGTGAAGTGATAATATGTTTACATTGTGTTAAAACTTTATTACGTGAAATGAATGCTAAGCAAAAGTAAACAACACAGCGTATTTCTTAACGTCAAGAATGCATTTTTGGATTATTTGTGTACAATTTTACGATTTTGAATGATTGTAAATTTTCTTTTAATTTTAAAAATGTCAAATAACATATACCACATGGCTTCTCGGGCGACTATACCAGAATACTTGCCCCTCGGTGACAGGAAAGCCCCTGGAGTGTTATGTCACCCTCTGCCTTCGGCGACAGAGCAGTGGATATGCAAATATACCAGAATATTTCCCCCTTCGGTGACAGGAAAGCCCCTGGAGTGTTATGTCACCCTCTGCCTTCGGCATCGGGTGACATAACACTCCAGGGCTTTCCTGTCACCTCGGGGAAAATATTCTGGTATATTTGCATATCCACTGCTCTTTCCCACTATGAACATGTAGCCATCAACTGCGTTCATAGGACTATAGACGCAACTGCTTCTGCTATGAGTGCAATTGCTCTATCTCACTCGTGTAGAACAAGCTCTACTACATTTACATACCGTGTTGAGAAGTATATATATGAAATGTTTCGTAAAAGGACTAAATATAAGTTTTTAATAATATATTTTGGAAGAAAGGAATTCAGAACAATTTAAAATTGCTGTTTGATATCTTTAAAAATTTTATTTTGGTCAATGTATTTAATTGTAATATAAAACTTTTTAAAAATTGAATAGAACTCCATATTTTTATTTTTCCGTATCATGCATACTTGTACAAAGAACGATAACTCTTCACACTTGGGTAATAACATTCAGAAAGAGAAGAATTTTTTAACTACAGTGCTGTATCTATTTCAAGAAAAAATAAATAGAAAAAGTACCAAAAATAAAAAAAAAAAAACAGAAAAGCATACTGGAGTAATAATCATTAAAAAAAGCATTCTCATTTTTATCATAGTGTTAAATTATTGATTTTTGTCAGAGGATTTCAATAACGTTGATCGATGACGTCACGACTGCATCAAAACAAAAATTAAAAGAATGTGATGACGGCGCTGTTTGTATCCAGATAACTGTGTTTGAGAGGGAAATACTTTATAAATTGTGATTTATTAGAGAAAAGGAGTATTGATCAGGTGTATTGATTGTAAAGCCGTATGTTTTTCTTTACTTCAAACAGAAGAAGCTGCGTCCTTATGTAAGTCAGGATTTCCTCTGATATTCTTGACAACATCAAAGAATGCAAATATAAGTAATAAACAACGATTATTTAGTGAACATGGCGTAATGAATAGCAATAGCTCTGCTGGCATATTTTCCATGATGCGCTAGCGCGCATCATGGAATATGCCAGCAGAGCAATTGCTATTCATAACGCCATGTTCACTAAATAACGTTGTTTATTTCTTAAATGTCACCCTCGAAGCCATGTGATATATGTATAATGTCAAAACTCAATTCCGTGATGTGGATAAATAATTACGTTATGTCAACTCTTTCTTATGTGATCTTAAAATATCTTTATATTGTGTTAACTCTTTATCATGTTGATTCCAAAAGTGCATTACCTGATGTAAAAATACATTTACAATTTCTCAGAGCTGTATATCTGGTATAAAATGAATGTTGACGACCGTGTTTTTATGACTGGTAAGAGGGGGGGGTCCTGATTGATTTGGAAGAATTACAGACACAAAATATCAGCCCCCCCCTCTTTTCCCAGACATAACTTTACAATAGAAAATGTAATGTTCATTGAAAGTACAGCCCCCATCCCCACTTTTTGTTGAATTATAGTCCACTGAGGGTAATGTAATATATCTGACAAAAAAATAAGGACTGATCGAAGTTGGACCCCCCTCCCCGAAATAGGATTTTCGGGCTTGGAGTGGACAATTATTATTTTTTTTTTTTTGGCTTCTCAAGTTTTTTTTTCGGGCGAATATTTTTTTCTGGCTGACCCCCCCC
>PRKT01000395.1:272763-302218 GCA_003671525.1 Saccostrea glomerata
GGGGGGGGGGGGGGGGGGGGGGAGTAAGATTCAAACTCCAGTACCAAATATTTCCACGTTCCCCATTTTTAACCTAAACTAAGACGTATCAGTGGAAAGTGGGGGGGGGGCTAAACTTACGAAGATATGTTCAATGTCTATACTAAGTATATATTTGGAAAAAAAGTGGGGGGGGCTAAGCCCACCCCCCCTGGTTCCAACGCCTTTGCTTCTTGACACCTTTGCTTCTTGACTAAATGGCCATAGTAAGTCGAAGTGACGCTGTCCCATGGTCTAGACTATATCATTACACCGTTCACATCATATCGAGTGTCTCTCATAAAGGAGTAAAATCTACTTATGGAAAAGGACTGACCTTGTTTCAATCTGTATATAAAATTGAGAGAATTCTTTGATACGTTTGATCATGATGTAAGCTTGTGTAGCTCAGTATTGGGGATGTAGAATTTTATGAAGACCAGTCTTCTTACCACCCAGGAGGATTACATTCCCTCCAAACTTACATCCACCAGATATTATTAGTTATGTAGACACTTAGAGGGGTAATACAGAAATATGTACGCCTCGCCCAATATGCATTTTTTCAAGGACCCCACATATTTCCGTATTACCCCTCTAAGTGTCTACATAACGAATTTATCCTGCCGATGGTTCTCTAAAAGACAAAATATTCATAGTATCAATAAACTGCTTTCACTGGAAGTTCAAGCAAGACGTTCTACATCCATTGTACGTTGTCGACAGACGCATTGTGACGTCAGTTATGAAGCTCCATGCGGGTCACGTGAAAGCAGTATATTGATGATGTGTGGTTGGTAAATTTTCAATTTATGGTGGGTAGGTCACGTGGAGGGGGCACATTAGCAATGTGAGGTGGGTAGACAGCATAACATCGTTTCATGCAGTATTGCTCTCGGCCAATGAAATTTCACGATTTTTATCAGAGGCAGGATAAAGTCAACTACACAGTAAAGAAGATTACCAGACACAGGAGAACACAAACTTCAAAAGGGCTAGAAAGACAGGAAAAAAGGATATAGGATAAAAATCAGAGACTAAAGAAAGAAGCTAAATCACCTGTCAGAGTGCCTATACATGTAATGAGTATACCAGGAACATCATCAGCCCTCATGCATCCACAAACTTAAAGCGTTCAGAATCATCGGGAGTTTTATCACTCGAGAATAAGCATGGTGTTCATCAATCAGAGAGAAATTAAGAGTGAATTACAGATCTGCAAGTGAAACCTGAAGATCAGTGCTGATCAGTGTGTAACGTCACATAATTCAGACTCAGCAAGATTCAACAAGTACGAAGAGAACAGTTAGCCATTTGTTTGATAGTCAAACCCACATTACTATACATGATGATTCAGAAGCAATGTAGCATTAATCCTAGTATAATCATCAGCATTGTTTTGAGGTGTTTGAAATAGGGTAGAAAGTGTATGCAGCAGATTCTTAGGTATTTATATTCTCCGGAAATCATGCTTGTTTCCGTAGACATTTGTGGTTTTCGGTAAAATAAATTCATATATTGAGATACTGGTAAAAATACATACATGACCCTTTTACTTATTACTTTTACATCGCAAAATCTTGCACAATTAAGCCGGTCCAACTGACAGTGTTAAATGCAGACTAAAATCTTTATACTTGAAGGGAAACTTTATATATTATATATCTATAACCCAGGCGCACCGTATATCCCCACATGCGGATTGTGCATATGTTGTGCACGGAGTATAGGTTTTCGAAGCGATATAAAGGGGACGAAGGTATGAACCCTAAACAGAGATACTCTGCCTATTAAATTCAGCTACAAATGCATATCTGTACTATGCTGACTTTATGGGATATCCATAGATTTAACATTTGTTATTCAACAATAAATTTTGAAAAAATGATTTATGTAATCATTGTAAAGTACGTTTTTTCATTCCAGTTAGAGCAAAACAAGAAGTTGGATGAAAATGGAGATCGCGTTTGTTGCGTATGTTAAATCAAGTACAATTTTGTTTTAAAAATGATATTGAAATGAAGCTACTAGTAGTAAAGGAAATCATGTATTGGTAACAAGTCTTAAGAATATTTTTCCTTTAAAAAAAAAATGGAGACTTTACTCTAATTTTATTTCATGTCTTTGATCCAGCATGACTTAGAGAAAAAATCATTTGGTGATCAGAAGCCTAACAATAAAAATATTAATTTACTCCGCATTGTATTAAAAAAGATAATTTCAATTTGTAAGTATTTTCTTTCTTGACAGAAACTTTCCACGTGCCTCATTGTCCATTGATGTGACTGCTAACAATAATGCATTACAACTGAATATCGAAGAGATAAAATTATGTCTCTCTGCTAACATTAAAGTTGAAGAAGGGGAGAAAAAAGGTATTAGTCATTAAGATGCGTACTCGTTTGTGTAACAGCTAGGAAGGGACAAAATGTATGACTTAAGCAGGAATCGAACCCGGTGTCATATAATATATTGAACCCCGCAATATTTTGAACCCGGGTTCAAAATATCGCTGCGAAATATTGAACCCCCCTATAAAATATTGAACCTGGGGTTCAAAATTTTATGGCCATAAAATATTGAGTCCCCCTGTTCTTTTAAGTTTAGAGGGAGGGGGTTCAAAATATTATGGCCATAAAATATTGAGTCCCCCTGTTCTTTTAAATTTAGAGGGAGGGGGTTCAAAATATTATGGCCATAAAATATTGAGTCCCCCTGCCCTTTTAATTTTATAGGGAGGGGGGTTCAAAATATTATGGCCCTAAAATATTGAGCCCCCCTACCCTTTTAAGTTTAGCGGATGGGGGTTCAAAATATTATGGCCATAAAATATTGAGTCCCTCTGTCCTTTTAATTTTAGCAGATGGGGGTTCAAAATATGATGGCCATAAAAAATTGAGTCCCCTGCCCTTTTGATATATGAAAGAGAGAGGGGGTCAAAATATTATGGCCATAAAATATTGAGTCCCCCTTCCCTTTTAATGATAGAGGATGGGGGTTCAAAATATTATGGCCATAAAATATTAAGTCCCCCTGCCCTTTTAATTTTAGAGGGATTAAGAAAGAGGGGGTTCAAAATATTATGGCCATAAAATATTGAGTCCCCCTGCCCTTTTAATTTTATAAGGAGGGGGGTTCAAAATATTATGGCCATAAAATATTGAGCCCCCCTGCCCTTTTGATTTATGAAAGAGGGGCAATATTATTTTGAACCCCTCTTTTTGTCCACTGAATTAAAAAGGGGAGAGGTTGTCAGAATTTTGCAACCATTAATCTTAATAAATAAGAAGGTAAGAGGGAGTCAATATTTTATGGCCATAATATTTTTAACCCCCTCCTTCATAAACTAAAAAGGCAATGGGAGTCAATATTTTATGGCCATAATATTTTGAACCCCCCTTCCTCTTAAATTTAAAGGGCAGGGGGACTCAATATTTTGTGGCCATAATATTTTGAACCCCCTCCTTCATAAATTAAAAGAGCAGGGGGAGTCAATATTTTATGGCCATAATATTTTGAACCCCCCTCCCTCATAACTAAGAAGATCAGGGGACTCAATATTTTATGTCCATAATATTTTGAACCCCCTCCCTCTTAACTTGAAAGGGTTGGGGGACTCAATATTTTATGGCCATAATATTTTGAACCCCCCCCCCCATCCTCTGTATAAATTTAAGGGGCAGGGGGACTCAATATTATATGGCCATAAAATTTTTAACCCCCCTCCTTCATAATTTAAAAGGGCAGGATGAGTCAATATTTTATGACCATAATATTTTGAACCCCCCTCTGTCTTAAATTTAAAGGGCAGGGAGAGTTGATATTTTATGGCCATAATATTTTGAACCCCCCTCCCTCATAAGTAAGAAGATCAGGGGAGTCAATATTTTATGGCCATAATATTTTGAACCCCTCTCTGTCTGAAATTTAAAGGGCAGGGGGAGTCGATATTTTATGGACATAATATTTTGAACCCCCCTCCCTCTAAAATTCAAAGGGCAGGGGGAGTCAATATTTTATGGCCATAATATTTTGAACCCCTTCCCTCTTGAATGAAAAAAGTGGGGGTTCAATATTTTATAGGGGGGTTCAATATATCGCAGCGAAAAAGTGAACCCGGGTTCAAAATATTATGCGATATATTGAACCAGGGTTCAATATATCGCGGTATCAAAATATTATGCTACACCTGGACCCCAGTATCACTAGTAAGGTGCGCGTGTTCTACTGACTGGACTTTCCAAACCGATGATTTTTTTTGAAAACGGCTAATAAATATCGAAAATGTTTATTAGAATTTCCTTTAAAATGATATACAGCAAAACTCGGTTATAACGAAGTCACTGGGACCGATGAAATCACTTCGCTATATCCGTAATTCGTTATAACCGTATAAGAAATCTATTAAATTTATACAGTTGGGGATCCAATATGACTTCGCTATATCCGTAAATTCGCAATATCCGTGTTCGTACTAACCGAGTTTTGCTGTAAAATGTCATTTCATTCATTATGTTCATTACATTATTGATAAACATGGTGGAAATAATTTAGTACATAGAGACAAAAAAAAAAACCCCAGAAGTTAGTATATTCTGGTAACCTCTATCTAACACTTTATCATTATGAGGAGATAAATCACTCTTTATCAACTTTGAAATGGTATCTAAATTTTGTAAGATTTTTATTATTTGATAAAAAAATATTTTTTCTGTCGAAATATTATTAGTTTAATTCCCTTCCTCATGCTTTATGTAGAAACATGCACTGAGGTTAAAACGAAAATATCTGATCAATAAAAGAGAGATCGCGCAAGTAATGTCCATTTTTTTAAAGATCATTTTCCAGAATAATTGAAGTTGATTTTATTTAACTTCCCCTAATCCAAAATTATTAACATTTTTGTGCATTCTAGAGTGTATTCCTAACAAAACAAAATAATTTTATGTTATTATAATGTTGTTTTTTGATGTTTTAATTGTAAATGTAATGGGAGTTCTGGTTTACATGAGTTTTGTAACGATGCATTATTTTTCCTATAAGAATTATAAACACACAGTAAAGCTGTATTTCAAATTGAAATATTTCTACAAATATATGGAAAAAAATAAAAGCTTACTCATGTTTGTTTTTTTTTTCAGGAGAGGTGTGCAATTTTATATATTTTGAAAGTGGGCACCAAAAGACTTTGGATTATTCAGCCACCATATATGGCTTTGAGTTTAGATACTTGGGCAGAACTAAGTTGGTAGAGGTAAGCTGTTTTGTATATACCTGACCCAAAGCCTTTAATAAATCATGTAGCTTTACCTAACAAGCAGAATCCAGCAAAAATCATCAATTGTGTTTACTATTTACATTTGCTGATGTCTTTCCTTATATAACAATGTTAATGAAATTGAATTCAATTTTCAATGACATGCAGTTGGTCACATGATCCGATTTTCTTGCATATGGGAAAACAAACTGCGAGAGCCATTTGGACAGTTCAGATTGTGACGTCATATGACGTCGTAGATATGTTATGTTGCATTTCCATAAAAAAGTCTAAATAGTGCCTATTTTTCCTTGTCACACGAATAAAAAATGTAAATATAAGAAATAAAATTTCATTTTTTAGAGTTTCATTGGGATATGACATGAAGTCAGTATGTGATCAAATATACTAAAACAACCTTTGGGCATTATAGAATTTGATCATGTGACCGACTTCATGTCATGTCCCAATGAAACTCTAAGAATGATACATGTATTTTATTTCTTAAATATTTGTAACTTTTTCTAGAGAATCTAGACTAAAATGTTTCTGTCCATCGATTTAAAATTCAAAACAAGAAGCCAATGGGCCATGTCGCTCACCTGAGCACTGTGGCTAGGAAAAAGTAGAAATTGGTTTATTATTGAAAAGTTTAAATCCAAAAGTAGTCCCATGACCAATCATGGCTTTGCTATTCTTGAGAGGACGATTTTTAAAGAATTTTCCTACATATGTCCATGTAAAACTTTGATCGGACATTGTGGCCCCGCCCTACCCCGGGGTCATGATTTGAACAAACTTGAATTTATACTATTTGAGGATGCTTGTATATAAATATGATCAATTATGGCTTTGCTATTCTTGAGAAGAAGATTTTTACAGAATTTTCCAATATATTTCTATGTAAAACTTCGACAGTTTTTGCCCCACCCTACCTCCGGTTGTCATGATTTGAACAAATTTGAATGTACACAACTTGAGGATGCTTCCATATAAATATGATCAGTTATGGCCTGGCTGTTCTTGAGAAGAAGATTTTTAAAGAATTTTCCAATATATTTCTATGTAAAACTTCGATCAGCCATTTTGGCCCCCGCCCTACACCGGGGGGTCATGATTTGAATTAACTTGAATCTACACTACCTGAGGATGTTTCCCCATAAGTTTCATCTTTCCTGGCATGGTGGTTCTTGAGAAGAAGATTTTTAAAACATGCCAGCAAATTTTCATTAATTCCCAATTATCTCCCCTTGACTGAGGATGTGGCCCTTCATGTGAACAATCTTAAATCCCCTTAACCCAAGGATGCTTTGTGGCAAGTTTTGTTGAAATTGGCCCAGCTGTTCTTGAGAAGAAGTCGAAAATGTGAAAAGTTTACAGACAGACGGACGGACAGCTAGACAGACAGACGCCGGACAAAATGTGACCAGAAATGGTCACTTGATCCTTCGGCTTAGGTGAGGTAAAAGGCAACCGTAATGAACACTTTCCCCATTTTAAACCTATACTGCAACGTGTCTGTAGAAAGGGGAGTGAAATGAGTGAAAGTCTCTCAAATTGGATGCATAGGCATCTGAACCGAGAACCCCCATCCCCATATACATAAAAGTACATACATATTTAATCTTCTATTAATGCAGCCCTTTTAAAAAACGAAAATAATTCCAATTAAAAAACATGGTTCTTTATATATTTATATTAAAATATGACTTCTATATTTACAATGTATTTTTCCTGTATTATTTTACTAGTATATACTGATTTTTTAGTATATAATTTATTTTTTTTGGGGGGGGGGGTTCTTTTTTTTAAATACACTGAATATTTTTTCTGTATAACAGTAATTTTATCCAAAAAAAACTCCATACAGTTTGACTTATTTGGTATTATATTCTGACTGTGTAATTTTAAAGACCGTTGGTCTGTATTTAATTTGTTTTAAATTTGAACTCAGTAATTTTACATAGAGGTCCACACCTGCTGTAAGATTGTACATGTCTTACTTTGGAATTAAATTTTGACATTTTACATTTTTTCCAGAAATGTGGTCTGTATTTTTGTAGTAAATTTGATCTTTAAACATTTACAGAAAATTCCTTACAGTTAGTCAGTGTTATTATTATTTATTTAATTAGAAATTAATATTTTCCTTTTACATATTTAAAATACTGAATAATTTATTTAGTTTTTATTTATGCAGTTCCAGTCAGCAATCACTGGTAATCTATAGATATATCTCTATCTTCATACTGTGTTTCATCAAGCTTATTTACAACTTTTACGTAATATTTACAGCTTTTGCGCTTCAGCGGCTTGCAAGCTTCATATATATTACAATATATAGAAATCACGTGATTTATTTGTGTACATGGATAATCTCGACAACTACCATATATATAGGTCAATCAATATACATTATTTAAGCTGTAAATAATTGTATTTAAATTATCTTTAAGGAATTTTATGAAATAATCTCAGGCCTAGTATATGTACTGTTACTACATGTACCTTGCATTTACGATACCTGTTAAAAAAATACATTTCATTCTGTTCAAAAATATATATACAGGCCGATTTCGATTTCTAAAAATGTATGAAATAAAAAATATTTAATATTTATACTTCACCGTTACATTAAAACTATGGTATCGTTTGACTTGTCCCTGCTGCACAGGTTTGTATATAATTTCGCGTGGTTTGTTCCTTGTTTTTGAACTTTGAGGTCTATTTCACAACTTGAATATTTATAAACAATAAGACGGCTAGCCGTAAATGTTTGTTTTGTAATTGGAAAATTCTGACAGAACAAAAAGAATGATTTTAAAATAAAATTCAAAATGTTTATTCTTATAATGATCTTGGATTAAATTAATTGATTCTATAAATTTTTAGATCTGTAAATACATTTTCTGACACTATGAAAAGTTTTTTTTTTTAATCCGAAATCTTTGTATAAAGGACAAAATATGATTAGTCAGTATTTAAATTCCTTTTTCCTTTTCTCTGATTGGTTGATTTTAAATTTTACCAGCGTCAATTTGAAGTGTAAACAGATGTGTTTTGGAATATTAAGTTAGCAAATATTCACTTGTAAAATGGGTCGAGAAATAGATTTTCAGCTTCAGCATGTAATCCAGGATCCCATTAATGAACAAAGTCAAGTTGAAACAAAAGGACGCTGAAGTTTATCAAGCATCATGTCCTGGATTTCCTGGTGGAAACAAGATCTAGTTACTATATAATATGGGGATATTTTTTTCTCAATTAGAGACAGGTGGTACATGTGAAGTGCTTTTGTGAAAACATTGTTTGAAGGTATAATTGAAATAACTAATTTGCTGAGATGCCACCTACAAGTAGATAAAAAAGTATGCTAATGAAGTGTTAACCTGTATGTGACTTTCCCTGTTTCCATGTAAAAATAACGTACTAGATTCATTATACCATAAACAAAGTGGGAGTGGGATATATGGATTGTCTTAGATCTGTTTGCCAATAACATTGGAGAGGGGTTTGCCCAGATTATCCTTTCTTATCATTAAATCTTCCTATACTACAAAATACAATTTAACAAGACTTGATTGCACAGGGTTTTAGCTCACCTGAACTAAAGGCTAAAATGAGTTTTTTTAATCGAAATTTGTGTCCGTTGTCTGTTGTCTTTGTAATTTTTCACAATTTCATTTTATTTTCTAAAACCACTTGGCGAATTTCATCCAAACTTGGGTATCATTGGGTAAAGGGGATTCAAGTTTGTTCAAATAAAGGCCACGCCCTCTCCCAAAATAATAACAAATGCATCTTTGATCTGCTTCTAAAGAAGGACTGGGCCTGCTGGAAAGATGAAAATCATTTGAAATCATTCCCAAGTAGTGTTTATTTAAAGCTGAACGTGACTCGTAAATAGGCATACGCCATTTTCGATATCATTATCTACGATACATCAACACCAGGGTATACTCTTCAGATTCGTTACACCTGTTTTATTGTCACGGGTATCGGCTTGGAACGGTGACCCGTGTTTGCGCTGGTTATCTTGGATTACCTTTGTTTACATTTTTTTGCAGTTACGTTTAACTATGTTTGTTTGTGTACTGCACTGACGTAAACAACTATAATTGTAAGTTTCTTTCAAATTGGTACCTTGCTTTCCTGCAATAGATGAAGTATTACGTTATTTATATATTCTCGCTACCGAGTGCTGTATAGCATATGTTCGTCTACACCAGTGTCGACTGATTACACTGAACAGTGACTAAATCCTGCCCTTTATATAGGGGTCTGCAGGTATAGTGATTCTCCGAACAAAAATGGCGAACACTTTCTTTTTACGAACTATGTTCAGCTTTAAGTTTATTAAAATCATGGCCCCTAGGGTTTGGTTGGAGCCCACAATGGACGATCAAAGTTTTACAGGAATATTTTCTAAAATTCTAATAAATAAAAAAAAAACAACTAAGCCAGCAAATATAAAACATATAATAGAATCATCGTCAGGTGATGTAGGTACAAATTTGTTCAAATCATGACCGCCTTGGGTATAATTGTAGGATGGACTACTATAGACAATAAAAGTTTTGTATATTGGGTATACATAGCAAAGATCTTTTAATATGATGTTCTCAAGAACAACAAAGCCATTTTTTGTTCGACTGAGCTTTTTGATCACATGTTGTCTGTAGCCAGTCTGTCCTTTTTTTCGTTTGTCTGTAAATTTGTCACATTTTCAACTTCTCTAGGACCACTCAATCAATTTCAACCAAATTTGCCATGAAGCATCATTTGGTAAAAGGGGATGCAGGTTTGATTAAAAGGGCCACACCTTCTTCCAAAGGAAAATAATTAAAAACAGGTGAATTTTTGGTGCCACATTTAACAAATCTTGTCAAGAACCATTGGGCCAGAAAAATTGAAACTTATGTGAAATCTTTATTCTCATATATACATGTAACATAGTGTTATTTGAGCTTGCTCTTATCATGACCTCGTGATAGGACAAGGTTCAAAGTTTCCCAAAGGAACATAAAGGGAAATTCTTTAAAAATCTTCTCAGGACAACATAGCAATTATTAGTCATATTGATCTCAATGATATATAGAATCATCCTCACGTAGTGTACACCCAAGTTTTTTTTTTCAAAACACGTCACTATATGTTAGGCTGGGGCACAATGGACAATCAAAGTTTCTTTAATAGGGATACATAGGAAAAACCTTTCAAAATCTTCTCAAGAACAGAAAAACGTATTTGATTGGAATCATCCTCAGTTGGTGTAGATTCAACTGGTTGTTCCCTCAGGGGTAGGATGGGGTCATATGGTCGATCAAAGTTTTTCATAGGAATTGATTGAAAAAATCTTTTAAAATCGTCTTCTGAAGAGGAGCTAATTCCTGAATGTCAATACTTTTATAGAGATGTCCTCAGTTGATGTAGATTTTTACGGTTTTTTGTTCAATATAGGGGAAGAATAATAATATTGATGTGGACGCATTCTCAGATAATGTAGGTTCAACACTGTTGAAAACATGACCTCTGGAGTCACGCTAGGTCCACATTAACAAAGTCTCACATATAAATGTATATCTGTAAATGTAATATATTTAAATATACATATTATACATAATACGTTAATGTAGAAATAGGATAAAGATTTAAAGGACGACACAGTCATATTTAGTAATATTGATAACATAATCTGGTAGTGTCTATAATAACTTCAAACCATGACCGAAATAGGGTAGGGTGCTATTTAGGGATCAATGTTTTACATGAGAATGTATTAGGGAGAATTTTGAGAAAGAGCCTCTTCATGTTGATTCTGAGACTCAGTGTAGATTCAGTTTTGATGAAATCATGAGCCGGGGGTAGGATGAGGCAACAGTATTAAGGGAGAGCAAAGTATTACATAGAAAATACTATGGAAGAAATAAAAAAGAACAAAACGGTTACATTCATTACATTGAAATCATTTTCAGGTAGTGTAGAATCAAATTTGTTGAAATCATAAACCAGAAGGTTTGTAAGTGCCAAAATGCTGGATCAAATTTTTTAAAAGGAATATGTATGGACAAATCTTTAAAAAAATCTACTAAAAACAACAAAACCATCTGTAATATTGATATGGAAGTATCCTCAGATAGTGTAATATAACTTGACAAACAAGAAGCCTACACTACTGTAAATAACTTTTTATTCACAAGAACTTTATTTTCACGTGATTACGTGAGACGGTATGATCGCGAATATTTCATTTTCACATATGATAGATTTCCCTAAGATTATATAGAGCAATGACCACAATTCGTGAAAATTTTGTCTCACTAATAAAGAGTCAATGACTATACCTAGCAAAAATCAGGTGTCGCGAAAATTAAGTGATCTACATTAATTAATACATAAAGATATATTACGTACATTATGATGATTATTCTGTATGTCAATTTTTGAGATCGTTGAACAGTCACTGTGTTAACATGGTATTTAATAATAAAAATTTCTGTTTAATATTTTATAAGGAATAAAAATAGACTTAAACATTTTTCATTGTTCTATTTATTGTTGTTGCTGTATCATGATTTCAAAGTAAAATAAAGTCACCACTGCTTTTCTTTCTTGCTGTAGAGATGATTCTACCTATTGAAGAAAACGCATGTTCTTTTGTTTATTCTACAACAAAGCTATTTAGTCTTCACTGTGTAGAGAATTCTAGACAAGAGATCACTCTCAATCAATCAACCAAATTATACTGAAATATTTGGAGATAACGAACATTATTCAAGGCTCTAAAAATCCATTAAACAATTAATTCTAAATAGGAGCAGGGCAAAAATGGACCTCAAAAACGTCAAAGGTGGAATATAGGTTAAAACATGCATTAAACCTTATTTCTTCCTTATAATAGCCACCTATGTCCTAAAATTCTTCATGTTCATTTACTTGCTCTAAAATACACTTTGACATTAAACTACATGTATCATTGATGAAAATTATATTAAGCAATGATCAAATGAATCTAAATGATCATTTTTTTCACCTTTAGCACAGAGTCTGGGATGGATCCTCTCAGTTCAGGCCTTGGAAATCCGACATTTGTTCAAGCAAGGAGAGCAGTCCCTTTTCCGTTCTTTTCAGATTGGAGATAGAAGGCATTATTCAAAGGAAAGGTAGGTACATGTTGTACATCTAATTGACAGAATTTACTTTTAAGTACATGTAAAAATATCATTCATTTGATGTATACAGTAAAACTTGGTTCAAAGGAAATTAAATCGCTATATCCGTAATTCGTTATATCTGTAAACGGACTTCGCTATATAGCTTGGGATCCAAGATAACTTTGCTATATGATTGTGCAATATTCTTTTTGGTAATAAACGAGTTTTACTGTACATAAATTTTTTTGTAAAGCTCTCCTGATCTGAAAACTCAAGTGAGCTTTGTCCGTCTGTAATTCTTCACATTTTCAACTTTTCCCCAAGAATTATTGGGTCAAATTTGATCAAATTTACCACAAACATCCTTGGTTGAAGGAAATTGATATTTTTTTTCATATGAAGGGCTATGCTCTCTTCAAGGGGGAAATGATTACAAATGAATGAAAAATTGGTGTCATCTTTTGATTTTTTTTTTCAAGAACTCTTGGACTAGAAAAGTTGAAACTTATGTAGAACCTTTTTCACATAGTGAAGATTCAAGTTTGTTCAGCTCATACGCCTGAGGTAGTGTTGGGCTTGTGAAGCCACTTGTGAAACTCAAGACTACTGCTAGTGTCATGTGTAACTTAGTGTGATTCAAGTTAAACTTATATGTTATAATATTAACATGAATTAAGTTTATTTCAGAAGGTAATGCTTGGATCAAAAATGGTCTCTTGACTCTGAAAATAGAGGTGATGGTGACTTCTAAGTCTGCAGGGCATTTACTTCCTAAACAGTTGAGGCCAGATGGTAAGAATAAATAGATTCATTTTACCCAATATGTAAGTTTATTAATTTTTGTTTGCCATGTACCATTGAGTAAGTTAGCAAGAATCAAGTTCCCCGAGACCAGGAATATTTTCTGAGTTACAATTAATCCTCAATGATATACTCCCTACTGTTTTATTACACCGATACAAAAGTTTTAAAAAAGAGGATTATGCATAACTGAGAGTAAGATTTCAGAGCAGCGATTAGCTCACTATATCAACGCTCTGGAATTAAAATTTCTGTTTGTTATCTCCATGTGTTTTTCTTGACATATTATCCCAATACAAAAGTAAAATTTAGAGGATTAGGGATAACTGGGAATTCAAATACAGGTACTTTTTTGAGCAATGCCTAGGAAATTACTAGTATTCAAATTTAAGATATAAGTTGTATATTGTCAATTGTAGAAAAATGAATAGAGGTATAATAACTGGTTATAAAGCGCAGAGATTTTTTTTAAGTGAGGGTATATTATATAGATCTGAATTTTTATTTCATTTTGTAATAGAAAAAAATCAAGTAATGGCGGATAGATATTTACATGTAGAAAGAACAAATATTAAAACATCCTAGCTGCACAAACAGAAGAACAGCAATATTAGATTCATTTAATTACAATTGTATAATATTCCACAATAGTCACAACTTTTGGAATCTTTTAAAAAAGACACAACAAAGTCTTTCTGCGATTATGCATTTTTGCGTTCGTTTGAGTTTCAAATGAGACGAAGTTTTTATCCACCTGATCCAAAGGCTCAAGGTATTTTTTGCTAACATTTTGTCTCGAATCTGTCTGTTAGTTTTCTGAAAATATTTTTTTGGTTCATTTGCTGAAGTTGAAATGAAATTGATTGATAATTGAATTAAGAAAAATGTTGGAAAATCAGCATGAATTAAATTTCATGATTTATAAACCCTTTTGATTTGAAGAGTCTCAATCAGATGCATGGAATTCATATCCACAAATTGCTGATGAATTCTTCTACAATAAACTGCCAAAGGATGGGGACATAATGAATGGCATAAATTTAGAAAAATCAGGATGCTTTAAATTTGTAGAGCCTCTATCAACTGCAGTGTTTTCATCTCCACAAATTGCTGATGAAGTCCTCTACGATGAAATGCCAGAGGAAGAGGACAAAATGAATTATGGCATAAATTTAGAAGGAATAGGGTGTTATATGGAGGAAGGGTTAGGAACATTGAACACAGGCAAAAAGCCAGATAAAGGTACAATTATTCAAAATTTTTTTTCTTCAAATTAGCTGTTTTACTTCCTTTAAAACAAAACATGTAAAACATTGAGCAGAGAAAGATCTTTTTATGCCAAAAAATTTGGTACAAGTTCTGAAAAGTTCTAGATAATTAACTACAAAATGTTTTTCGATGCCAGTTGCAATTTTTTCCTTTTTTTCTTTAATATATATTTAGTACAAACCAGTTCAGATAAAAACACAGCGAAGACATTTGGTAGTTTTAAGATTGTCTTTTAGAAACAGTAGAAAAATGTAAATACATTGGATTTTACTTAATAGAGTTTTTGAAGAAGAATGGAGAGCAAAAGGAAAACACGCCAGAGAGATCAAAATATGGAGCAGAAAAGTCTTTTGAAGATTTTCAATTCTGCCACCACAAATTAATTTGGCTATTACAGTTTCTAATAGCTGTAATTATAGAAATCATCAGTGTATACTTTCTCGTACTGACTCATCCCACGCTACGTGTATTAGTACCGATCCTTTTGGTGGTCTCCAGGTCATATGGAGTAAGTACCTAAAGATTCCAAAGCAGTCTTTATTATGTGAAGTTATGAAGATGCAGTGAAAGTTGCGCATGAAAAGTATTAATTTTTTATGGAAATATGAAAAAATCTTCTTAAAATTTTTGGACCAGAAAAGCATATGTGTAAACATCTTGGGGTAGCTAGTATAAAATATAAATTGTTCAAAGACCCAAGGGGCGGGGGCACAATAGGGAATCCAAGTTTTACATTGAGATATATAGGGTTTTTAAATATTTTTTTCTCAACAACCACTGGGCCAGAATAGTTAAAACTTTTGTCGAAGCTGGGGTAGTATAGGTTGTCAAATGTTCAAATGATAACCTCTGGGGATAGGGAGGGGTCAAATTAGGGAATTTTAACATTGAAATACGTAGGAAAGATCTATTTTGAAGCATCTTTGGGAAATACAAATTCTGAATTGTGATAATCCTGAATCTCGAGGTAGCGCAGGGCCAAAATAAATATCATGAGGGGGAAAATCTGGAGAAAAAAGAACAGCATGGTCAAAGCTACTTATTTATAAGTGAGTATTTTTTTCTATGAATCTCTTTGTTAAGCTCTCATAAATTTCACAATAATGCAATGATTTTTGTGAAATCTAGAATGAAGCTTAATTTGGCACCATCTTTAAAGACTCTTTCAGTACTTTATTTTTCTCACTATGATTTTTTCTCAGTAATTTTTCTAAATGCTTTTTAGCTCAGGTGAGACTCTTTTAATAAAAATTTTTTTATCTGACTTTAATGCTGGCATATATATCTCATAAACAATATGCATTCGGTAATCCTCTAACTTGTATTGTACAGTAAAGCCTTCATTAAAAGCTTTTCTTTTTTGTTTCTAATATTGAAAACAACGGAACAATAAATGATACTGTGGATCAAATTTAATCAGCACCATATTATTGTCACTGTAATTTTCTTTAAAGATGTAAATTAGATAAAGATGTAACATTATGGCAAAAACCCGGAACAGTTATATACCGGGTAATATTGAGAATGAAATTTTAATCAGCACCATATTATTGATACTTTAAAATTTCGTTAAAGGTTACAATAGGTAAATATGTAACATTATGTTATATTATTCTGTGAAACTGATGTCCCCATAAATGACGCAAATTTTGAAAAATTTTTGGAAAGTAAGCCATTTGTTGTAAACTACAGTCGGGTATGCACTGCAGGAAACGTTGTTTTATAGCGGATTAGCAGTGATTTCTATTTTTTAGACTTTATTGGCCAATCTTTGTCGAGTAGGTTGAAATATCCTCCAAATTATAACACCGATTTTTCTAATTGGTTGCAGGTTTCCTCCATATGCTCATGTGAGGAGCTTGGCGGTCTGTTGAGTGCACCAACAAGAAGTGGAGTTTGATCTCTAAATGACAGGTTGGAAAATAGACTTTTTATGTCTCTTCCCTTTGCTGTTAACCTCTTTAATGCAAGAAAGTTTTGAAAATGTCATTAATTAAGCAGTAGTTAATTAACAAAGATTGCATTGAAGTCTGTGGGGAAAAGCTTTTTTTCAAAATAAAAATTCAAGTAATTTGAATATCAATAAATCCTACGGTGGAAAGATGCATTGAAACATTAAAAACAGAATGACAATTGAAAACAATTTTTTTACCGGCTAATTTTTTTTAAATAAATTTTTTTTATTAATTAAAAAAAGGGGAGATAACTCTTACCAAAACTCAAGGTCATAAATTAGGACAGATCCCACTATACATACTTATAGTAATAAATGGGAAATATGTCTAAATAAACTGAGTATTCAGTGCCTACATACAGTTATGTATTCAATTTCACTGAATTTGTTCCCATTAGGGATTGAATACCTTAAACTTCTGATCTTACTTAGAACATTGTCATACGTTTTTTTTTTTATCAGTCTTGAACTTTCCTTTTTTTTTAAGTGTAAACACATCGTTATAACACACGTGCACTGGTAGGTTGAGGGGAGGGGGAAATCCCGCCCTACCATCTCTAGTGACCAAAATCTACATGTACATAAAATTAATTTTATTGTTTTTACTTTGTAGGATATTGCATTAGTTTCACATTGAGTTTAGCTGAATTAAGTTGAAAACTATTTTATAAAACTATAAAGCCTGAGAGCTTCTCCGCTTTCCCCCTTGGTCTCCAACCATAAACCGTTTCCCTTCAACTTGGACAATTTATTTGTTCAAGATTCTCAAATCCTCTACTGATATGTGCCCATGCATGCTTACTAAGACATATTCAATTGATTTAGATGAGGGATTGGTAGATTTTTATAATAGAATTCTGGCCCTGGAATGGTTGAAAAAATTACTAATTCCAGTGACGTATTGTTTTAAATAAACATGTATCACGATCAAGTTTAAAACAAAGATAAGCCAACATATTAATCTCAAATATTCGACAATAATAATTTTCCATTTATTGTCTTGTTGTAGAATGGTTTTAATATACTTTATTGCCCTATGACTGCGGGGTCAATAGTTCACTGCAGTGTGTCGCTTAAGATTTTCTCGGCCGCGTGTAATCGAGGGATAGATTACGTAACAGTGAACACACTAAGAATCTGGTTCCAGGTGAATGTGAGAATCGCGCAGTAAATATTTGTGTATTAATTGACTCTTAAAAGATTTTTAATGAGATTTGAGCGTATATTATTTGTGTTGATATTTAAACGAAGAAAAGATACTTGTACTTTTTTCTATCACTCTTTAAATTTCTCTTGGAAAGATCTTTAACAAAAGGAAAAGGGTGCCATCGAAATACTCTGAACGGGAAACAAAGAACACGTTTAAAGCACAATTTAAAAAAAAAGATATGATACAGCGTTGTCAAATATTCATTACTTACGGCAAGTTTATTTCAATGATACGCATAAAGAGTTAATACTCCTTCAATAGCAAAATGAGAACGGGACCTTGTTTACGGTCAATACGGATCTAGTTTTCTTTCCCAACATACGGAAGACTCAAACAAAATAATATTTTCATAGGACAGAATGGTATAAAGCAACAATTTTATAATCGATAAACTGGGTCAAATATCAGTTCTTTAGTAGGCCTCGTAGTTATTTGATATCCCCATTGGTCCAGCTGCGTCCTCCAGCGGTAGCATTAGAGCTGTTGTACATCGCCATGCATTTTAGTTTCTGGGCTCGTCTGTAGCAGCACGCTATAATGATGGCTCCCACGACAAGAAAGAAGAAAATTCCGAAGACAATTCCGACGATCAGTCCGGCCGCCACTGGCTGGGACTCCGTGATATCCGGTGAATACGGCTCTAGGAAAATGAACAAGACACTGTCACAACCACTGGAAAAATGAACAAGACACTGTCACAACCACTGGAAAAATGAACAAGACACTGTCACAACTACTGAAGAAATGAACAAGACACTGTCACAACTACTGAAGAAATGAACAAGACACTGTCACAACTACTGAAGAAATGAACAAGACACTGTCACAACCACTGGAAAAATTAACAAGACACTGTCACAACTACTGAAGAAATGAACAATTAAGACACTGTCACAACTACGGCTGAAATGATCAAGCATTGAACTTACAAGATCAATATAATAACTGATTATCTAAGTATATGAAACCTTTTTCTCCTGTTATACTGCTAAATTTCTTCAAAATATCTGTATATCATTTCAGCTCAAATCACTTAAATCAATCCAAAATTATGAATAAATTAACACAATGTTTTCCTAATTCTAAGAGCCTGTTCATATTATAGTCATTTTACCCAGGGCCTCATGCTAGTGCTATATCCAACTGAGCAATTGAGACCCAATATACTGACTGACTTTCACGCACCTGTGAACCTGATGGCATTATTATGACATCACAACATTCAATCAAACGCATTCCCTAGAAAACATGAGATCCAAAACAAGATTCCCTGTTTGCCTGAGTCGGAGTCCTGAGCTATATATATTATGTGTTGTGGTAAGGGTAGAAGTTACACTTGTCTTACTCTGTCTGGGGGTGATGCTGATATCAAACGAGTACTGCATGGCTGTAGGGTCACCCTTCTTCAGATCCACAAGCACCTGAGTACCGGTGAAGGTCATGATCATAGGAGAGCGGGGGTAGTTGTCACAGTTATAAATGTTCTGAAAGAGAACACACATTAATATGCTTAAACTGTACAAGAATGCTTTTTTAAATGTCAAAACGTGACCATACTTGTGAAATATGAGTATCCATCACTTTTTTTGGCTCATACTTCTGACAGCTGGCCTACTTTCAACGGCTAGAAAGGCCTTGGTCATATAATTGTAAATTTTAGCAAGAGGCAAATTTAGGGATTTCTCTTTTTCTTAATTTTTAGTGAAAAGCAATTATTTTAGCAATTTTAAAGCTTTTGCAAACAAAATGCAATTAATCTTTAGTGATCTCAGCCACCCTCGCTAATACCGGTAATGCCAAAATTAAAACTTCGCTTAAAATTCTGCTTTGTACTGTAAGTGAAAGAAAACTGATTGCGTTTTGTACTAAATCTTACATTGGTGTTGGTGAAGAGTGAGACTGTATTAAATCTTACGTTGGTGTTGTACTAAATCTTACATCAATGTTGTATTAAATCTTATGTTGGTGTTGTATTAAATCTTACGTTGGTGTTGTACTAAATCTTATGTTGGTGTTGTACTAAATCTTACGTTGGTGTTGTACTAAATCTTATGTTGGTGTTGTACTAAATCTTATGTTGGTGTTGTACTAAATCTTACGTTGGTGTTGTACTAAATCTTACGTTGATTTTGTACTAAATTTTACGTTAGTGTACTAAATCTTACGTTAATAGTGTACTAAATCTTACATTGGTGTTGGCATAGAGCGAGAGGATGACAGAGGGCTCCCGGCAGTTGAAGAACTGGACTCGGGCCTGCAGCTCATACTTGGCCTCGGTCTGCACCGTGATGTTACACTGGATCCCGATCGGCTTCGGACTGACTGTCCCTCCCCCCTTGATGACGACCGTCTCATCCAGACTAATGGTCACTGGATCCACAAAACAACTGTCCTCCAACTGGTCTGAAAACACAGAGCATTCAATGTGTTATAACTGTGTTTTCCAAAATAGTAATATATATAATATAAAGAACACTTGAGAATTTCAAAAATAAAATGTTCCTAATTGTAAGCTAATATTTCCAGATGAAAGGTTGACACCATATACAATTGGAGTGTTTCAACATATGTATCGGTCAGACTTATACTCAGCACTCATAGAGGGTTGTTTAGTAAATACCAACACATGGTGTGACAGGGGACCTCGGTTTATAATGTCTAGAAGACCCAGGGAAATTCTGATAAAATTTTTCTTCTAATCATATCATTTATCATGTTTGTACTTACTCATAAATAAAAGTAACTATTATCCTCTTATATGTCTTAATACATGAACATGTACACCTTATTATCAGCTATAATAGCCTAGTATTATTACATCATCACTCTATTTGTTATTTTTCTAATGATATAAATTTAACAATGAACATGATTAACTCTACTTTGATTCATGGATGATTTTAGCACACAGTAAACAAATCAGTCAGCAGCTTGACTGTTAGCTGGTTCTTAAAGCAGTCATAATGATGTTGTACAGAGCATCATAAACATTATTAAATCATAATTATTCTGTAGAAACAACCTAAAACATAATCATCATTTACCTACATAATCCCCCACACGGTTGTGATGGATGGCCCGCCTTGATTGATGCAGAATTGGTGAATACCACAACTTTGATTATTAGCTTGATAATACTAACTGCAGATGATAACTCTTTTTTTTTTCAGAGGTGTTGAAATTCTGTTTTTTAGCTGTCGGACATTTGGGTTGACTTAAGGTTAAAGATTCTGTCAGTTTTGTCAAATCAGATACATATGCCTTATTTGTACTAAAAGGATAAAAACAATAACTACATCAAAAAGCCATTATCATTTATCATTATTTAAAGTGTTTATCTGACTGTTTTTCTAAGGACAGTTAGACATAAACAACACAATCTATACATCTTTGCTTTAACAAGAACAGACAGTCTATTGCTAAGAGACACATTACAATTTGCGTCTTTGCAATATCAAAACTCAATCTACGAACATTACAATATAGACATATCTGCTGTTTTGGGGATATTCACTGGCCAAATTCAAATCTTCTTAAAAGTTGTGTCATTTCCGATTTTTTCATGGGGTCATTTAGATTGACTTTTTCCATCAAGTCATCAGTCCAGACGACTTTTTACCTTAATTGTCAACAGGAATGA
Source organism: Saccostrea glomerata (assembly GCA_003671525.1). NCBI lineage: Eukaryota > Metazoa > Mollusca > Bivalvia > Ostreida > Ostreidae > Saccostrea > Saccostrea glomerata. Next base: position 294,067 of record PRKT01000395.1, read on the forward strand.
CAGTTTTTTACATTTTTACAAAAATTAAATTAAAATTAACGACCAGTACTCACAGTTCCTGGTTCTCTGTGGAAAGGAGAACTCTGGTTGCCATAGCAGCAGAAGGCAGGTCACAATCAGGGCTACCATCTTGTTTTCTGCAGCATTGTTTCTAGGTCAGTAGGTCATTCTTAACAACTGCAAAAATTAAATTAACTGCTCATTTATATGTGTTTCAATCTTGTCAATACTTGTGGTGCTTTTTGTTTAATTAAATATGTGAATTGTTTAACAGCTAACTAATAGTAACTACCAGTTACTGTAATTGATAAAATAGAAACCCATGGGCCGCATCCCTAACCCCAGGGCACTTTGGAAAGAGAAAAACAGAAATCAGTTAACTTCTGAGAAATTTTTAAATATATAAATAGTCCCATGCTACTCCATGAGGTGATGATTGGGGAAAAAACTTAATTGCTTCCATAATAATATATTTACATTCAGTGCGGTATTCAATTTGTCAGCACGGCCAGGTGTGTTATAGGAAGGAAGACATTCAAAAATATGAATTCAATACTTAAATGACGTCACTAATCATGGCTCTGCTGTTCTTAAGAAGATATTTATTTTAACCATTTTTTCTGTAAATTCAATGTAAATTCTGATTGCCTAATGTGTCCCTACCCTACCCTCCGGGGCCGTGGTCTGAACAAACTTGATACTATCAATACTATAATTTTAGCATAATTACATGAGTGGGTGTGCTTGTGAAATAAAATATTATATATTTAGATAATGAATAGTATTCAAGATCAAAAGTTGATCCACAAAACAATACAAAATAGGAGCAGAGCAAACATGGACCTCCAAAACATCAGAGGTGGGATCAGGAGCCATGGAGGAATAATTATCCCCTGCCGACCAGTCACACCTACCATTTGCTCCTTGTCATGATTGGGAAATAACAGAAGCTCAAGCATCTTTATAGTGTCAATTTCAGAGTTCTTGTTAATGTGTAGAATCAGAATGTTTTTTAACAAAATAATTTTGCAAATGACCAATGACAAGGTAAATAAATTTTAAATAAATAAAGAATGACTTGCCTAATTATATCAGAAATGCTCCTGGAATATCTTCATTTAAAGGTCTTTTAAATTTTTATTTTTGTAAAAAAGGTAAAGAAATTTATCATTTTGGAATAAGAAAGTACAATATAATACATTGTCAATTGCGAAATAATGCAAGTAATTTAAAGGCAGTCTTATATAACCAATTTTTATCAGAAACACCAATGTGTGAATACTGTATTGACTCTGTTGAAGATGCTCATCATTATTTTTTTGCTTGTCCAAAATATAACTCTCCAAGAAATGTACTATTCCAAACAATTCAAAATATTATTGATTGTGATCAAACTCATGAACTTAATTTACTTTTGTATGGTAGTCCCAATCATGGACTAGGTATTAATACTCAAATATTTGAAGCAGTACATGCTTTCATCGCAGCAACCAAACGTTTTATTTGAAACCGTCATGTATGTTACTTATGCCAACGCTTTCTAACGGTACATGTATTTCATTGTAATTTTTTTTCCTTTTTTTTTCTCTCTTTCTACTTTTTTTTTTCTTTTGTTTTTTTTTTGTTACTATGTTTGTCTATTCATTTCCATATCTATATATTGTGTGTTCATTTTGACCTTGTAGGGAGAGGGCTTAATAGGCTTTGCCTGCTGCCCAATCCCATTCACTTATGTGAATAAATCTTTGTATAAATAAAAAAAAATAAATTTTCAAGTTCCATTTTTTATAGAAAATGTTTTAGCAGCTGTCAATATCAAAAAGCCTGGACTTAGAGAACCCTCTCTACACACTAGCTGCTCACAAAAAAATCCTGATTCTGTGGAATTTTCTGCAGTTTTGAGCATGGTATTTGTCTATGGAGGCAAACAACATCCACTGTGATTTCTATTCACTGATACCTGGATACTGTGTTGAGTTTTCCTGGGATCGATATAACCAACCACCACCCTTTTACAGATTGAAGTTGGAAGGTTCCAGGGTATCCCAGCACACATGCGATTTAAATAAGGCGGAGGATGAAACACATTTTCTCTTTAAATGCGTTATGCACTAAATTCAAAAATAAACGAGAAACTTTCTTAAAATCTATCTAAGACATATGTACCAATTTCCCTAATCTTGATTTTAATGAGAAGCTAATACGTTTTTTTACAAATGAAAATGAGTCAATTTTATGATTACTAAGTCAATTTATATCAAAATATTGTAGGTATATGCTTTTTGAACAGAACTACATTGTTTTTGTAAATTATAATTGTGCTCTTTTTGCCTATCTACATAAGACATGAGGAGGAATGCAACCTTTTATTCATTTTAGATATTTTACTAGAATTCATGCATTTCCTGAAGCACCATCCCTTGATGTCTTTTGTAGACTGGCAAGTGGCAACCATTAATAGACCTTCATCTTTTAATATATATTTACAATATTTGCACATCACCATGTTAAAATTGGTTTAATCTTTTTATTATGTTCATTAATCAAAAGTTAATATGGCTTTTTACAAATGAAAATGAGTCAATCTTAAGATTACTAGGTCAATTCATATCAAAATATTGTATATGATTTTTGAATATTACGTACTTACATGTATTTACAATATTTGCACACCACCATGATAAATTGGTTTAATGTTTTATTATGTACATTGTCTCTATTTTATGTAATAATATACTTGTATCTGTGTTATGGCCCCAGTGGGACCATGATTGGAAATAAATTCTATTCTATTCTTATATATATTCTTTTAATGAAAATTAAATAAATTATAATCTCAATATTGACATCTTTAATATATAATAATTTATATTTTTCTCAATGCCCCAAAAAATATTTCACGTTGGTGTAGAGAGGGTCCTTAAAATATAGTGGGAAATGGTTGTGTAACGTTATATAAACATGATATTGAAATGTAATAGGTAATTTTTATTTTTAGAGCTCTGTTAATGATTTCAGTAAAATATTTTTATTTCATTATATTCCAAAAGTTCCTTGGAATTTTTAAGTAATCCACATCTAATTTACATGTACCACTTTTGAATTTGAATATTTCATCTTACTTGTGTGTTCTCCATATGCAATTGATATCCAGCAATAAACTCATAGACCTAACCAGAGACAATTTGGGAGATCATTTCATTGTCCATAAAAACTATATGTTTAATAACACCACTTCCTGTCTTAATTAATATAACATATCAAAAGGGGATTAAAAAATACTCAATAAAAGTAGTCCAGGGTTTCATATTTAATAAGTAACATGAAAAATTATATAAAACATGAAATACCTCTAAATGGTTTAATATTCAGCATGCACAGAAAATGAAAGGGAATTCCTCGATCATGATTTAAAAAAAAACCTAAATAGTAAACACAGATTTGAAAGAGAAAATTTTCACCATATTACAGTTCTTTTGTCACATAGGTAAAATACTAAACAGGTGGCACGTCGATTTATCCAAATGGACCCAAATGCGACCCAAATCACTACAACAACCTACAAAAATCAGAAAATTATAAAACGCGATACGTTACAAAATCCAATTTTCCTCGGGCCTACCTTTCTACACTGGGACGGCGAAACTGGAACTTACTTTAAGTTCCGCGGTCATCTCAACGCCAAATTAGGTTACCCTTCACAACTGAAAATTGGCAGTGACGAAGAAAAGGCCATTAAAAATGCCATCCAACAAGCATTCCACGACCCCGTTCACCTCCTGTGCACAAAACACCTTAAAGACAATGTGAGACGTTATTTGAAAGACAAAGAGGGATGTGGCGCAAAGGAAAGGGAGTTTATTGTGAAGCTAATACTCGGCTACGACGGACTTCTGAAAAGTGATGATTCGTTTTCATTTGAATCAAAAATTGCTGATATGGAGAGTCGTATTTCCAAATTTCGATAAACGTTTAAAATCACTTCTTTTGGACCATGTCTTCAAACCTCTTCAAAATGGGACAGTGAGCGAGCTTTGGACAAACAATAACTCGGAATCCATGAATAACAGACTCAAAGAATCAATAAACTGGAAGCCACATAAAATCCCGGACCTGATCAGCAAAATTAACGAAATAAGTGCGTTTCAGTTCAACGACCTTCGTCGATCCATCCATGGTAATGGTAACTACATCCTAGAGGACACCTTTAGGAATCATCATTTGTCACCAGATGTATGGGTGAAATTAAGCCAGACCGAAAAAAGGAAACGAACTTGGAAACTCCTGTCGTAGATACCCAGAGACGCCGAGAAGAACTATATCAAGTCTACGAAGTGCAGTTTCCAGGTAAATACAAAATTTAATATGTAATACATAGTTATTGAATATTTATTATGGTGTATCCTGAGTTATTTGGACGAAGGGTGGTGACGAGTGCGAAGCACGAGTCTCCGCCCTTCGTCCAAATAAATCAGGATACACCATAATAAATATTCAATAACTTTCTTGTATCATGGCCAATCAAACGTCATGTCACAAATTTTTTAGCATGATTTTTAATTACACCAATAGAAAATATAGTTTTTTGTCAGGTGACCGCATGGATAATCTCTCCTTCCTGTCAGTATTTTTAATAAAATTTTACGTGCGTGTGTTCATGAGAAAGGACGTTGGATTGCAGCATCCCAGCACCTCCCCCCCCCCAAGGATTTTAGAGTGTATCTTAGTGTAGTCTACTTGTGTGCCAAGTTATATTGAAATCAGACCAAAACTGTAGGATTTTGAAAAATTGTTTACAGACAGACAGACGGACGCATTACTATTGCATAAGCTCTTTTGGTCTCTGACCAGTAGAGCTAAAAATCAGGTCTTTAAAGTAAAAAAATATCAGGTCATTTAAAATAATAGGTCATCAAGTTTTGTGAATATACCTTAATACATAGCAAAAAAATCTACTTATTATCCACTAAAAGTGTATTTTAGTATAACACTAGCTACTATCATTAAAATTTACAAGAAGATGGATGCAATAGATGATCAAAAAGGTTCACTACAGCTTTCAGTTCAGGTGAGCTAAAAACTTCAAAACAGTAAAGGCCATTTTCTTTATTGTTATAATTGCAGCAGGGCCAAATAGTGTTCAAATTGTTAATTCGCAACCTCTTCAAGCAATTTAAGGTAAACATTTTTCATGGGAAAATGGTGCCCGTACTCAATGGGTTCAAAGAAAATTTTTCGTTAATGTACAGAAATCAATTTACCGATTACAATATGGAACTGGACAATGGACATGTACTGCAAAACACAAATGGTCATATAAACGAGGCCCGATCTACTGGATATGCGCATATATACGTTTTAACGCAGCGTCGACTCAGGCACGTCACAGTACCTAATATTTCTCATGAACATGTTGATGAGTATATGTATGTATATAAACAATAAGTCTCTGTAATCATTCAAATGCAACCAACAAAATATTTTATTTTTCAATACAACATGTATAATACATGATATAAGTAAAATTCGTAATTTTGTCGCCTTTTTACCCTACCCCCCTTTTTCCCCACGTAAAACAACGTCGTGTGTTAAGTAAAAAAAATAAAGCATGGAGCGAAATTTATTTAATAATGTAAGAATTTCATTTTTAGAAACTTATACAGTATTACTATCGTTTGTTGATTTTGTAAAACCCATTGTGACGTGTAAAAAATATCTAGTTCATGGATAAACAGGATACAATAAGTCCTATAATTGTGTTTTGATATGTTCCCTTTTCAGTGCAATAAAGGCTTTAGGGACTTAACCAACAATTTTTGAACTGAAAATGTGTTTTTTATACGTTTCTTTTCTCTTTCTTCTTTCCTATGCTTTCCTCTCTTTTTCTCTCCTTTCTCTATCACCTTCTTTCGAAGTACAATGGCTCCACTCTCTCAAAGGTAATGTTAACTTGATAACAGTTAAACTTAATGATGAACTTAAAAATTTTATCTGTTAATTGTCAGGGTTTAGGGGATATCAACAAACGTCGAGATGTTTTTAATTTTTTAAAATGATTGAATTATAATATGTACTGTTTACAAGACACTCATTTTACTCCCAACTCTGAGAATGATGTTAAAAATTTATGGGGTTTTGATTGCTATTTTAGCTCATTTTCCTCAAATTCGAGGGGAGTAGCTATTCTTGTTAATAATAACTTTGATATACAGACTTTGAAACAAAAAGGGGATGCTGACGGAAATTATCTTTTTTCTAGAATTCAAAACAGAGGGAAAAAAGCTGCTTCTTTGTAATATTTATGGCCCAAATAATGATAATCCAGACTTCTATGAAAACATACAAACTTGTATAGATGATTTTAACTGTGATAATGTCATTGTATGTGGTGATTTCAACCTTGTATTGAACCCAGATATTGATTATTATAATTACAAACATATAAATAATCCAAACGCAAGACAAAAGGTCCTTGACTTTATGGAAGATGGGGGTTATATCGACATATACAGACAATTTCATCCAGACACTCTAAGATACACATGGAGGAAAAAAAAACCATTAAAACAAAGCAGGCTTGATTTCTTTCTGATCTCAGAAAATTTATTGCCAAGTGCAGTAGGATGTACAATTGAAACATGTTATAGGTCTGATCATTCCATGATTAGTTTATCTTTAGCTTTTAATGATTTTAAAAAAGGTAAAGGTCTCTGGAAATTTAATAATTCCCTTCTTAGTGATGAGAAATTTCTTAATACTATAAATGAAGTCATTAAGAATGTTAAGAAACAGTATGCTATACCTATATATTTAATGGAAAACTTACAGCAAGTTAATGATGAAGAATTAGTCTTTACGATAAATGATCAATTGTTTTTAGAAACCCTACTCATGGAAATAAGAGGAAAATGTATTTCCTATTCCTCATACAAAAAGAAACTAACAAAACAAAAAGAAGAAAAACTTGTAGAAGAAATAAAATATCTTGAAGAAACAATACATACTATTGCTGACAATGTTGAACTCTTAGAGGAAAAAAATAAGGAATTAGAAGATATAAGAAAACAAAAGATGAGGGGTGTTTTAATAAGATCTAGGGCAAGATGGGTAGAAGAAGGGGAAAAACCGTCACAATATTTTTGTAACTTAGAGAATAGAAATTTCACAAGCAAGATCATTCCAAAAATAGAAACAGAAAATGGTAACATAATTTATAAGCAGGCCGAGATTTTGAATGAAGCTAAAAAATACTATGAATACTTATACAGAGACATAGACAATTCTATAAACGATATCAATGATCTTGATGATGAATTAAATTTTCCAAACATTGCTAAACTTTCAAAAATAGAGTCCTTGGAGACAGAAGGTAAAATAACATTAAAAGAAGCTTCAGAAACACTCCGCAATATGAAATCAAATAAATCGCCAGGTTCAGATGGATTTACATCAGAGTTTTTTAAGGTATTTTGGAAGTCCATTGGTATTTTTGTAGTAAGGTCCATAAATTATGCCTATGAAAATAAGACGCTAATTAAGTATTACACAAAGACATGGTATAATAACCTGTACACAAAAAGGTGATAAACCCAGACAATATTTAAAAAACTGGAGACCTATTTCGCTACTTAATATTGTTTATAAAATTGCATCAGGCTCAATTGCTAATAGAATGAAAAAATATCTTGATAAAATTATCCATCCAGATCAAACTGGTTTTATACAAGGAAGAAATATTTCTGAAAATATAAGACTTATATATGATATCATGCAATTTACAGAAGAAGAAAGTATACTAGGACTTTTGCTCCTAGTGGACTTTGAAAAAGCTTTTGATTCCTTGTCTTGGTCTTTTATACAGAAATCTCTCAAATTTTTTAATTTTAGCAATTCTATTAGAAAATGGGTTGATATTTTTTACACAAATATTACAGCTTCCATTAATCAAGGAGGAAATTTATCACAATCTTTTAACCTACACAGAGGCTGTCGTCAAGGGGACCCCTTGTCTCCATATCTATTTCTCATTTGTGCAGAGATCCTTGCAATCAGCATTCGTAACAATAAGAATATAAAGGGGATAAAGTTTATGAATACTGAAAAAAAGTTAAGCATGTTGGCAGATGATACATCTTTAATATTAGATGGAAGT
>PRKT01000395.1:302469-352171 GCA_003671525.1 Saccostrea glomerata
ATGGGAGAAAATTTATTTACTTCCATTCAAAACTACAAAAAACACCAAACTTCAGTGGTTCCAATTTAGAATAAACCATAAAATACTAGCGACAAATTCCTTCCTACACAAAATTAATAAAACTGATGATAAAATATGTACCTTCTGTAAAAAAGAAACTGAAACAATAGAACATTTGTTGTGGGAATGTGAACATGTTCAGTCTCTTTTAGAGAATTTTGCAAACTACTGTTTCAATAAAATCCACACTTCTATAACCTTTTCAAAAAAAGAATTTTTATTGGGCTCTGTGAAGAAAACTGATAAACTTAAAAATATTATTGCCTTACAAATAAAACATTATATCTATCTGTACAAATGTACAAACAGAAACATCTCCTTAGGTGGTTTGATATCCTCTATTAAGACAATGTATGATTTACAAAAATATATATCTTATAAAAATAATGAAAAAGAATCTTTTGATGAAAGCTGGAGACCATTAACTGATCTATTTTCTTAATCATCTCTCTCTCTCTCTCTCTCTCTCTCCCCTCTCTCTCTCCCCTCTCTCTCTTTCAATGTTTGTTTTTTTGTAAAAAATGTTTTCAAAAATACAATAAATTATAAAAAAAAAAAAAAAAGGCTACCTCCAAATTTCTTTTTTAAAAGAGGAATATGATAATTGCATGATATATGTGAAAAACAAAACATTTCATCATTTTAATTTAACTACAATAAAAGCAAGGTAACAAAATTTCACTCTATTTTTTTTTCTTACCTTAATACATATTACATGTACAAATATACTTCCAAGAATTAAAGTTTTATATCATCCCGTTTTCGTTATTGAGCCTCGTTAATACGTGCATAGCAAAAAATCTACTTATTATCCACTAAAAGTGTATTTTAGTACATTATTAGCTTCTATCATTAATATTTTCACCCCAGAAATATGAAATGTAATGTTCAAATTGATAATTTGTTAGAAATATTTTTTCATCAGGTCAAATATCAGTTCTTTAGTTGGTTAGTAAAATTCATTTAAAACTCACCGGGTGGTGCACTTTTCTTAAAACTCATCTGATCAAAGCTTTTACAATGTTTTTTATTTGACTTTGCCATCTGTCTCTCTAGCTGTCTATTCGTCTGTTGACGTTTTGCAATTTTGACTTCTTCTTACGAACCACTGGACCATTATCAACCTAACTTGTTACAAAGCATTTTTTTCAAATGAATATTCATACCCTCATGTATTGAGAAATAATCAAGAAGAGGCAGAGCATGGAGGGTGGTGTTTTCAAAATTCTGTTTAATAACAACTAAACTTGCTCAGAAAAAATATATGAAAGCTTCTGATGAAGTGTAGATTCACGTTTGCTCAAAATAAGACCTTTGGGGGGTAGAGTGGGACCAAAAACAATAGGTCAAAGTTTAATATTGAAAATTGGTAAAATATGTACTTAAGAATTACCGAGAACAACAGAACTTGGATAAGTCAAATTATATGCAAGTATCTTAAGTATTGGTAGTGCAAATTCAAGTTCATTCTTTTTCATTTTTGGCCCCAAGGGATAGGATAAGGTCGCAATAGAAGATTGAAGTTTAAATGGGAACAAATTTGGGAGAAAATTCTTCAAAAACGGCATGACTGTGATATGTTATACTAGTAAATATGCAAATAACCTCAGGTAGTGAAGATTAAAATCATTTATCATAAGCTTAGGGGAAGGATGGGCCACAGGAGAAACTTTCAAGTTTTACATGAAAAAAATGTACAATTTTAAGATCTTCTCAAGAACAGCTTCAGTGAAGATATTGTACATATTAAGACTTGGGATGGGGTATAAAGTGAATGAGAATAAAGCGGTGATAAATGCCCGTCTAGCTGTTAGAATTTTCTTGTATTGAGTAGCTGGATCGATGAGCATTGGAGCCCATTTTATGTCCTTCAAAATACCTAATGATGTGATGTTAAAATTTGTAGCTAAACAAATAAAATTAAAATGAATTGACAAGTTAAATACCGATTCCGACATTTTAATCCCCGAGGAGATTTTGACTTCTAAATATTTATTTCTTTTTATACTGTTTATAGATATCAAGAAGGAAAATATACTTTAAATTGATTACACTTAGTTCTAGGTCTGTTTTAATTAAACATATACTGCACAAAAATTGTTATAATGAAAGTGACCTGTAGAAAGAATAACTCTTGGTTGAATTGAACCTTTACGAGAAATTCAAACCAAAATTTGGGAATATTGATATGTAACTATATATACTTTAAATAATACTGATGTGTCTCTCGATTACAATTCGTAACTAAAGAAAATAATACATAACCTTTTCCATATCACATTAAGTCTCTTTCAATCCAAGACCCAAATATTAGCCAGAACCACAAAGGCCCGAGGGCTGATATTGGTCGACAGATGACACGGGATGTGATGTGAAAAAGGGTACGTTTTCTAATGAATATTATATACTGATAAATAAAATACAGCACACATCTCCTTTTATAAATGCCAAAAAAATTAATAAGTGACTATTCTTTTTTTCCTTTTTTCCTGTATCAGCCCTGGAATCTGATAAAGCTTTTGTCCCGACTTTTGATGTCTATATTTTTGCACAATAATAAACTATTTATAGAATTACACATGCATTTCAAAGCCTTTTTTGCGATATCATTGTGATGTAAACAATATAAATAAATTCATTACATTTTTTCTATTTAAGTTTTGATGACATTTTCAAAAATTAGTCTGCGAAATTTTTACTTCAGAAATGGATATATGGAAACAAAACAATCAGAAAATCTCTTAAATCATCATTATTAGTGCATAAGATCTTTAAAAAAAAATACTCATATGATAACCATCTTTCTAGGAAAAAAACTTTTTATTAAAATTGGTTATATATAGGTTCGTCATAAAGGACTTCAGAGACAAAATGAGGATGGTGACTTAAAATATCTTGACTTTTTAGAACACATAAAACTGACGATTAATTGACATTAAAATGAAAACTGCTGCTGATGTTCAAACTTTTAAAAATTACAAATTCAGAATTACTTCATTTTTCATATCAATAAAATTGTTTGATTTTGTGGATTTCATATTTGCAAAAAAAATCTTTCGTTGGTACGGTCTTACTTTATATTGAAACCTTAAAGTCGGGACATGTTTGCTGAAAACCCTGTATATAGCATTTTGAAGAAACCTGTTTTCAAGTGTATTATAAAGTACAATAAAGTGTTTTAATTGTTCCAAGATAATTTTTGTCAGGAACATAGTTATTGGAAAGTCCTTGTTTCCCTCATGTTATTAGATAGGCAATTCAAATCAGATTCATAACTCCAGTCCTTATGAAGAAGTCGGCTAGTAATTAACTGAGTTTTTTTTAGTATAAATGAGTTTTATTATCCCTATTCAAATGTTCTTATTTGGTTCAGATGGATGCCCTGAGTGGAATGGGGGAAATGGATCATACAAAATTCAGTACAGAAATGGAGAGTGCAATTCCACTTGCCAAGGGCATTTTAGTCTAGCTGAATGGATAAAAAACTGCACCATATCACAGCCACCCTCAATAGGAGACAACTGCCTTATAGCAACAACTGGAGAAAATGGGTATACATGTATTATTTAATTTGTTTTATTCCCATAATCCAAGATTCGAAGATTCGTAGGTATTTAGTTGTTGTCCTTTCTATTCGTCTGTCTATCTGTCTGTTGGTCTTTATCTAGAATTAACCTTCTCTAAAACTTTTCATAATATAGACCTACGACTTTCATATTTCACTTGTGTATTCCTTGTGACAAAACCTTCTTCTAGATAACAACATATTTGATCTCCTGACCTTAGAGTGTGACCTAATCTTGCAAAAAATAACAAAAAATTTAAACTTGGACTTTTGAATAGAAAGTATTTGGGCTTCATTGTGATAAGACCTTTCAGTGTGTTTAAATATTTTACCTTGATCTTATGGTCAATAGCTACACTTGAAAAACTATAACCTTGGCTCTAACACTTTAACAGCTCGTGTTAGGGCTTTATAATATCACCTGTATTTTAAGTCTTACCCAGGGTATACCAGCATTTTATTTTAACCTTTGACCTCGGACATGGAGTGTGACTTACACATTATAAACTTATAACCACAACCTTTAAATGGTAAGTGCTTGGGCTTTAATTTTTTTTTTAATTCATTGAAGTTTATTCATTGAGAAAAATCCTTTCTTCGGGTATCAACATTTTTCATTTATTGACCTTGAAGTTTGATTGGCAATTTAGATATTTCATCTTTTTCCGACAGCTACCATACAAGGGTATTAGTTTTTCACAACCAGGACTTGTTTTTTTGCAAACTGTATGGCTGCAACTTATTTCAAACAAACAAAAAGACACCACCGTGTTAGTTTGCGGGGCTCTTGTGGGCTGTAATATGGGTTCAAAGTTTTAGTGGAGGTGTATTGAATGTAATACATTTATTTCTGTGGACAATAAAAACTTTTTAATATTAACTTTAATATACATTAAGCTCTTATAAGGTCATAAGATTATAATAATTGTTTAAATCATTATTTTTGTAATATTTATTCATCATATTACTGACTTTTATTCATCACAAGTCTTCCATCAAAATGACACCCGCCTTTTGCAGTTAGATCCATATTATGATCAGAGCTACAACTCAAATAATAATATTTGACCATGCAAATTGTTCTTTTTTAGATCTGTAATGATTGCTAGTTTCTCAATAGTTGCAGTAGGAATAGTTGTAGTAGTAGTAGTAGGACTTTTGATTCTTGGGAAAAAGAAGCTATTGGTAAGTATATACATGGTACATACACTTAGATGACCCATAGGGTTTAACAGACGACTTAATACATGGAGGGATACAGCAAATTGACAATTCTTTTCTTTCCCTTTCGAAAATCAATTATTGAAATCCTGTTATAGTTTTTGATTCTTTATTGCAAAAGAAGTTCACTGTGTCAAAGTGTCAAACTGACAAATTGTAGTAAACAACTGTTTTATGACTTTACAAGTTATGGAAGTATAAATTTATATTGTGTCGAGTACCACCTAATATCCACTAGAAACGATCGTAAATTATTTTCAGGAGTTGCTTTCCAGTTTTGACCATCAGCAATTTAACATTTATATAAACTACATTATACAAATGATGTTTTCCATGTAGAAGGGCATAGAATATGTAAAAGATTATACAATGACTGTCTTTTAGAGTTATAAAGTATTGAAGTAATGCAATAATAATTTTTAATTGTAGCAAAGTATTCAAAAATTATATACCACCTTTCTTTAAACAAACAAACAAAGGGTGTGGAAAATGCTTTATATGATAAGCTATTACTATGAAATTTGAATGGGTTTTAAGTCTTTGATTCCAGCATTTCAAAAGTAATTTATTAAAACTACCTTACAGCTTCAGATGGTCATCAAGATTCTAGTGGATGTCACAGACATATCGAAAAGTTTATAATCTAATGAAGTAAATCAACCATAGGATTACTTTATTTTGCACATTAGTCTGTTTATAAGCAAAGGCTGTTCTGGCCTGTTTTGAAATACATTGATGAAACAAAGTGACATTTTTTATTATGAAGTTGTAATGTAACAGTATGAATTTTAAATGGTAGAAGTTTAAGTATACATAATTTCTTGTTTTTACTTTTTTCATTTTAGTGCTTCAAAAATATAGGACACGGTAAGAAAAATGAACCAGAAGGTGAACGACTTCGAGATATATTGAAAGTAGATTGTCTGATTAATGTATGCTGTTTGTGCAAAAGAACTTACGAGATGTAGTCTGGTACCAAATATTTCTAAGTTCTGAACTATCTGTTGTTTAATGACGAAGTAAGATGGATTTCTGAATCTACAACATATTTATATGGTGGAAAAATAGTAAACATATAAGACATGTATCTTTCATTTTTTGAATAAATGTATTTTGTAGTATAGATGTTTTATTCGTTTCCTACATTTTTGTGTGACTCTCTTCACATGTTTAAAAGTGTACACTCAAGCCAAATGAGGCATTCAACCCTCTTCAAACGTATTTTTATGTCTATTAAAGTGACAATACGGCGCATCTCTCCGAAATCAGACTTGTTAAAATTTTCCTATGAGATTTGGAATTTTTTTCATACTCATAAATGTATAGACTTTCTGAAAATTACAAATTTTATAAGTTAATAATTCTGATTAATTCATTAAAATTAATAATTATATATGGTACATAAATATACACATGCTACACACACATGCGTATTATATAGTTTTCATAAACAAAACAGCATGGTAAGAAAGGGAAGCACGGTAGGCCTGGTACATTGACAAAGTCGACCAAAACGAAAAACAAAACCAAAAATAGGGCTTGAAATTAAAAAGCAACTTTCCTAACAAAAATTTAGTTTGGAGATTCATATAATCATTGGATTTAGAAGAAACGGGATCTCGGCGACATTCACGTGGCTCTCGCGAAGGTTCTACCCTACAGGTTTGTTGATACATGCTATAATTTCTCGTATCTCCATGGCTTTCAAAGAAAAAAAATCAGTGTAACCTCAACAATGACATTTAAAAATAATTGCCATTGAAGTGCAAATTGTATTGGAACTGCAGAAAGATATTTGGTTTGACATTTTGCCGCGATGACGTATGATTTGGTGGATTTTCCTTTCCTGCACCCCAATACACAGCATGTCAACATTTGTACTTAAATTCGTCCGAAAGCAGACTAAAATGTTAACTATTATTAATTTACCGGAGAGTTGTTATTTTGCTTCTGAGAATTGCTTTTACCTAATATTCCATAATTGTAAACCCTACATTGTATGCACGAAGTGCCATTTAAGAATTCACGTGGTACAGGTAAACAGATCTAAGTTGTACCACTCTTGATTTTCCGGCAGATTCTAATTACGTTAATTTGTATGAGGAGAGAATAATAATTTTTCTTAAAATGCTTAATTTAACTTTTTGCCTTATTCCTGAAAGATATATTGGGTAACTTTGAATGAAAAAGCACACGATTTGCAGCCCTATTGCCGTTGCTCAGGTAAGTTTGGTGTGGGGTGGAGCTCAATCAAAGCGGCTAAGAGGCGCTGAGGGAACGACCCTGGCTTGTGTATACTACCTTTCTACACAAGATGTTACCCAAGTGTATTACCTGTATGCATTTCCCTACGACATTGTAAAACAAAGCTTTTTGTTTTTACATGTGTAGGTCAATTGAAATGGATGAAATAAAACCTTTTTTTTTGCGGACAAAATTAACCCGTCTCAAATTCTTTTTTTAAAATTAAGACTTTTAATAATTCGAAAATTTATTTTGTGTGTTTGTTAGTCAAATGGTAAAAAAAATATAGCACCAAAACCTGTCATTGTAATCTGGCAACAAAAAGGGATGTGATTAAAATTACACGTCGAAAGAAGGAAGTGGGTCATAAATAAATCTCTCGATAAATAACAATTAAACTATAAAAAAATGTTTTGAGGATAAACTGTTAAGAAATATAGTCTAAATAAATAATTTTAAGATAAATCCTAGTACGTGATTTTTCCGAAGATGATTCCCCGTCAGCTATAGCTATAGCTGAAAGATCATACATTTGAAATGTTGCAGCTGGCACAAAGTATTCAGATACCATAGCCAAGGTTAAATTAATTCAATTTTGTTCAAATCAAATTCCCAAAGTTAAGGAAACCAGGTTAAAATTGTTGGTATCCAAAGAAATGTCTTGTCACAAGCTAGGATTGCATTTGTGAAATATAGATGTCTTTAAACCAACAATTCAAACGTTTGGGCCTAAAAGAAAGTTTTTATGGACAGACAAACAGACCAAAAACTAAAGTTCATGAAACTTATAACCAAACATACTTTTGTTTTAACAAAATTAACTGCACATTTTTGAAGGAAAATATGTCTTTTCATGCCCCAGTAATCGAAGATTCAGATGTATTTACTTGTTGCCCTGTCAGGACATCTGTCTGTCTGCAAAACTCTAACATTGCCCATACCTTTTGAATGGATAGGTACATATATGTAACAAGATTTTTTTCAGGATACCATTAAACTTGACCTCTTGACGTTGGCCTTGAACTTTGACCCCCTTTAATAATATCCCCCATTTATCTTGATAATAACTTTTGAACAAATAGAGCTAGGTCTTTCATTCTCCACATGTGTATTTATTGTGACAAGACCTTTCAATTGGTTTAAATATGAAATGGGTTGAACTTAACTTTTACATATGAACTCTAAAGATCTTTATAACTATTTATTAACCCCTTAACGGCCAAGTGCGCCTTTTGACGCATTTTCAGCATCACAGTGACTTAACTGTTGGCGTTTTGTAAATAATTGGGATAAACAAAATATTTGATATTTTCTGAAACTAGAGAAGAAACACAACAATTTTTCTTTTATCAGTTTTTCTCTGCGATGTTTAGAAATTATTGTAAACTTGAATTGAACATTGAATACAATTGCGGGAAGTTAGTAAAATAACGCATAAATGAGTGATTTTGTGCTATCTTCTGTAGGCTGTATCTCACTTACACTTCACACGATAAAAAAATAATTGCCATATCCTAAAAGCGAAGAATTTTCCCTACATTTTCTGTATTGGACATTCAAATGTACGAGTATCCGTTACAGAAATATTTGCTGTTGAATTTTGGAACTTTTTGGAGTAAAACAAAAAAGCACTATGACGTCATCTAAAGTTTTTACGTGTATACAATGAAATCGTTCATAAGCTCGTTGTAAAATAAATCGATTCTTTTAATATAATTATGGAACAGATATATTTTTGAAAGGATTTTTTTATAAAGAAGAGATAATATATGAAACGTTTTGAGCCATAAACATGTAATAAAGGGAATTTTCATTAGCTTTAGAATATAAGTGATAGTTCTTGACCCAACGCCCCGATGTGGCGCACCCACTGTTTCAGAAATCCCTGTCGAATTTTGTGTCATCCCTACATGTAGTAGGAATAATTAATCAAGTAATCAGGTATTGTCGTTACCATTTTCTTACTTTTCGGACTTGTCATGAAAAGTTAAAAAAATAAATGCAAGCTTATATATCTTTTTTCGAGTCCTTATGCTGGTTTTTTAAATGTACTTTGAAAGGAAAAGCTGTCACAACGACGAAACATATTAGGAGTTAAAATTTCGATAAAAAATATATTTTTGCTAACGCACAAACTGCATTTAACGCAATTATTTTTCTTACCCTTATCTTTATCTAATATAAAATGAATGCATAGGAACATGAAAATAAAAAAATGAATATACACTGTGATATTCAAATTTTGAAAATCGGGAAACTTATTTTCGTTTGAATTATTTCCCTTTCTGTTACCATGGCTGTTATATACACGCGAGAGACATAGCAGGGAACAGTCATTCTACAAAAACAAACATAGACAATTAATATATTTTTTTTTCATGTCACTTACAGATTTGCCGTTATAATATCTTGTTTTATTTTTATTATTTAAACATTAGACAAAAAATGGAACTAAAAATACCTTTTTAAAGTAATCACCAAAATTCAGACAATGCACTTGATTTTATATAAAAAAAAAACATAAATATTTTTTAAATATTAATAGATCTATTATTTTTTGGTGTCATAAATCAAAATATCGCGAAGTTGACTTCATCTCGTAACATACGTTTTAAATTTAAAAAACCGTAAATTTTGTTCAGTCTAACTAAACGTGAAAGCCCAGGAGCTTCCAGACACCCTGCCTTTTTTGTCGTGCACATCATTTTCGTCTAGCTACGCCCCTGGAACTGAAATTTACCAATAAACTTAATATCATTAGGGGAATTTGGGGTAAATGGGACACTTTTCATAAAATTTCCAAACTTCTAAAAAATTAGCTGTAAATTTTCATATTTCGCATAAGTATTGTATAGCTGCAAATTTGTGTTAGATAACCGTAGTGCACATTTTTGTTTTGTTTTAGAATTATAAAAATAAACAAACATCTTATATCTCGTTCACATTGACCCAGTTACCCCTATATGTTGGGGTAACTGGGACAAGTGTTCAACAACATTTCGCGATAGATATTTTGATAAAAAGGCTGAAGTAAAAATTTAACATTTACTTTCTAATCAAGTAAACAGCCAAATTCCATTTCAAAGATAATAAATGATTAGCCCAATAAGCTCAGTTCTGGAATATTTCTAAAGTATTGCAAATTTAGAAGTCTCATTCTTTTCTATACAATCCATAAGATTTCATCACAAAAACTGAATATTCTTCTCTATTAAACTATACACAAATTATTTTTCAGATGAAATTACTTGATTGAAAAAAATTATAATACTCCATTAAACAAACATTCAGTTCATATTAACAAAGTCAATCATTTTTAATCGGCAAGGAAACCGTTACAGATGTTCCCCAGACGCTTCCATACCCCTGCTCATGATTTCGAAAATAACCATATCAATGTACACATACATCATCTCTCAGTTCTAAAGGTTTTTCCCTAGCTGCAATGATGTAGCCCTTCTCCTTTGTCCAGGGGTGAGGGTAATTCCTCTACCAAGAATTATCAGACTAAAAAAATCGAAGAGGGCTACATTATTGCAGCTATAGTTTTACTCCTACCGGATATGCAGTTTCGAGAAAACTAAAAGTAAAAATTAAGAGAGAGAGAGAGAGGAATGAAAAATATATATGGAGATAACGAACAGTATTCAATATCAAAGTCCATAAAACAATACAAAATAGAAGCAGAGCAACACGGACCTCCAAAACATCAGAGGGGGGATCAGATGTTATTTTGGAGTGAGCATCCCTTGCAAACCGGCTACACCCGCCGTGTGCTCCTTGTTGTGATCGGGAAATAACGGAAAAATCCGTCGTCAATTCAGTGTATAAATAATGAAAAACGTCTCAATGATAATTTGTATTTGCTGACAAGGTCATTGTATCGACCATAGAACTTACGAAATGATGAATTTAAACGAGACTGATGTTACACTTGATTCATCAACTTGTTTGCCAGTAATTTACCTCGTTTTAGAAATTGTTCATACGTAGAGCATGCTCATGCAAAAATTAAAGTGAATGAAGTTCTTTATCTACATATATATTCTCACCAAAGACGATACAAATACAAAACAATAAAACATCGTTGTAGTAAAAACGCTTATAATGAATCTATAACGAATCGTTCGCCCCTGCACTTTGTTTTAAGCGTGTTTTACTGTAAATAGACAAAAACATTTATAATGAATTAATGCTGTCCCACATACCCCAATCTATTTATGAAATGCAGTAGCCCTGTTGTCATGCTTACTGGTACAGATTATTGTACAGTTGGTTAGATAATTCAGTTTGTGGTTTATAAAACAAGAGAAATGCTGTCTAATAACACGTATGCCTTTTGTTTTTTGATTAAAAGAGTTTTATATATAAAGATGGAAACAAAAACAAGAAATCAAATATATGTTGAATATTGTGACGTCATAATGAATTGTTTATTCTGAATTTAAAACATAGATTTAAAAAATTGATTTAGTTTAAATAACAACATAAAAATATGTGGACATTTAATTGTTTACAACATAAGTCTGTGATGTATATCTCTAAACAATAATATTTCTAGAATACCTGTCATTTCTAGTATAACATACAGGTGCAAGGTTGACATGTTGTACAAATGCCGCGTCATGACGTCATGAAACTATCATATTCATTTACTTATACACAAAGAAATATGTTTTTCAATTACCGAAAAAAAATATCCTGAATTAAAAAAAAAAAACTGTGGAAACTGACGAACAACTTCGTACGAAAGATTATCTTCCTATACGTTCTCCTTTGATCAATTT
Source organism: Saccostrea glomerata (assembly GCA_003671525.1). Classification (NCBI taxonomy): domain Eukaryota; kingdom Metazoa; phylum Mollusca; class Bivalvia; order Ostreida; family Ostreidae; genus Saccostrea; species Saccostrea glomerata. The sequence continues at coordinate 314,347 of PRKT01000395.1, forward strand.
TATTATGTAAATTTCTGAGAAATATTAGATTAAAAGAGATAGTTCTCATGTCTTCTACTTAGTATGAAATATCAGGTTTCAGCCTTCCGGAGTGTGTATCCAAAAACCACTCTGACTGTCTATCCAAATTTTCCCGGTGGCTAACTTTGTTTTACAAGGACGTGCACGGAGGCAATGCTGATTGATAGAAGATTTCCATTGACGGGCGACAACTTGCTATTTACATACAAAGAAAAAATATTCATGGGTCCAAGCTGCCCCAGTTACCCCAATTTCCCCTAATACTAGTTGCGATCAGCTATTTATTTTTAACACAATATCTTTTTAGATGTAACAGATTGAACTGGAGAAAAACATTTACTTCCGAAATGGAAATCCAGGAAGGATTTTGCATGACAAATATTTTTTTTTTTCATTCTTTGGGGAGCGGAATTCTTCATACTTTGTTACGATATTTTTACCGAATTTTAACTTAATTTTGGATATGTGAAACTTCATACTAAATTATACATTTGTGTCTATACTACGGAACAATGGAATATTAAAATTGTTTTTAAAAAGTAATCGATGCAAGAGTTGTGGACAATTTTTCCCCAAGTTCAATGATATGTCTCTAAGGAAATTATAATTACGTTTTTGCTTTTGGAAACAGTTATTTCTTTCATGATTTATGAATTCGTCCATTTATCGTAGAATGACTGGGAATAACATGTAAGGTCGGGTAGCGAAGTGGGACATACAGTGGAAGTAGATGCATTGGCGTCGGAAGCAAATTGAAAGTGGAAGGGGGCAAAGTACAGGCGAAAAAAATATTCAAGTTATCAAAAACTTGAAAAGCGAAAATAAATTGTCCTTCGTCCTTCACGAAAATCCTATTTCGGGGAAGGGGGGGAGGAGGGTTTATATCGAACTTCTCTTAGTAAAATTTCTTTCTAAACCCTCCAATGTTCATTGTCTTTATCATAGCTATCTTTGCAAAAAGGAGGCCCTAGCCCCCCACCCCCCGGTTCCGACGCCTCTGCTATGTTAATTTGTGTAGCAATTCAGATTCCGATTTTTCTATTTCGACTCGAAAAAATGGAAGAAAAATCCTGTTTTGTCAGACACAGACAGAGATGCTGTCACTGAATTGCAAAAAACTCGTTTGTCTGTGTAAACCGTAATGAGAAGAACCCCCCATTAACCATTCTTTTTACATCGCAGGTTCATATCTACATGTATTATGAATATATTTATACAATTCCCAAGTCCAAGAAAAGACATTTGCATGCCTAGGTCTAATATATGTCACCTATGAAATATTATATACGCGTTCATTGTGAATGCCTAAGTTCATCGATAATCAACACTCAAGCCACGGTCCAGAGTCCGCCTGTAGCCTCAAGATTGAAGGAGGATTTTGGCCGTGATTAGAAAGACACCAAGTTTGCCCAAGAAAATGCGAAGTGTTTGTCATCTAAACATTTTGTTCCCAGTGCATGTATTTTACCTTAGGTCCCTGATATTACCACCTAAAAATATTGAAGATCTGTAACAATGAAACGAAATCCAAAAAATGGAAAACTCAAACTTTAATCTATATTGCGCTGTCAACCTATGCGGATACATATACCTGCAAAGATAACATGATCAAGATTGTGACTCAAACTGGACTCGAAGTGATGCACTCAGTTTTTCTTAAGAAGGTTGACACACGAGAATACTCATTTTAGGGTTTCTTTAGTAAGGATATTTTCAAAGGCTGCTCCATTTGCCACCTCCATTTTTTTTACATTCTATGCCTAAGTTTCTTTTCCTTTTTACTTATCCGTAACCCCCCCCCCCTACCACACAGACATATATTTCTTCACGTCTCTTAGTAAATAGAGATAAAGGATTACTCTGGGTAATGGATATAAAGGGGATCAAATAGTTACTTGTCCCTGTTTGGAATATTTATTGTAAATGCTACATGTAACAGCTACAGTAAAACTCGGATATAACGAAGTCCTGGGGACCTATGAATTTAATTCGCTATATCCGTAATTCGTTAAATCCGTATATAACGAATTCGTATAAACATATATAGCGAATTCGGAAAATGCATGTTTTCCTTTAAGTATTACAACCAAATATGTTAGGGAAGCAAATATTACAAAACATACCTTCGATAACTTAGGTTTTATTATGAATTGAATTTTATATACAAATGCTAAAAGGAAATAAAATCAGTTCAATTTATCAAATTTTTGAGATTTTTGAAAGTTTGCTATAGAAGATTGTAAATTTCATTATATTTATTCTCAACGGGACTCAAAATCAGTTCGCTATATCCGTAAATTCGCTATATCAGAGTTCGTTACCGTAAATTTTGCAAAGATTTGTTAAGAATTTTGCCCGGGACCGAGATAAACTTCGCTATAATCGTGAATTCGCTATATCTGTGTTCGTACTAAACGAGTTTTTATCACTGTAGTTGGTGTTATATAACTATATTGATCAATCAGATTAAAATCAGCTGTAAGTTTTTGTTTGACTAGCTACGTTTAATACTAGCCCAGGTACTACGTTGTTCGTCGTAAACGTAGACAAACAGCTGGTGGTATGTTTACAGATAAAACAAAAAAAATTATATTAGTGAAGTAAAGTGAAAACCGTTAAGAATATCCATATCCATCAAAAATGAAAATTTGAAAACTATTTTTTAAATCTGGTGATTTTTAAACTTAATTACAGTGGATATATATCTTTTAACCCCACCCCAACCCCTTCACCCATATACAAAGAGGTGTAATTAAGAGCAATTCAAAATTTGACACTTGTATTAATATTGAATTCATTCACTTTTAATTCATGTTTGTAATTTAAAAAAGTAATGGCATAATGTCATTTTTATTGAATAGAAGGTGTTTATGTAAAATGTAGGCTGGAATCGAGAGTTAGTGTGCATAGTCCATTGTCATACTCTCCCCATGGCCGTCATATAAAACTTAATGATATATACTGATGATATTTTATGTTCGAGCACATAACAGGTTATTGTGAATTCTTATATGCAGATCGCTGGAAATAGAAGGTACATTATTTATTTTACTGAAAGTAAATAAATATATAATACCCATGATTTGTTAGGATTTAAGGCCCATTCTCAAAAATGCTATTTTTGTAACCATGGCAACACACACTGTTCCTTGAAATAAAAATACTAAAATATGAAAAAAAAAATGCGCATCTTTGTATGCTCCACATGTGTACCAAGTTTTATTAAAGTCAGTAAAAAAACTGTAATAGGGAGAGCAATTCAAAAATTGCTTACGACAGTCAGACAGGTGTAAAGCCGAAGTCGAACGGATGAGGTACTGACATTGTGTAATTGTATAAACTCTTTCTATTAAATAAAATTGACCGGTAAAACTGAAAACTAATTGAATGCATGTTTTGTTTTAATAGTAACACCAAATCCTCTGGTTTGGAAACATTATTTGTAAATTTTTTTTTTGCATTTCAGGGACGAATAAAGGGAGAACAATACATATTTTGGCAATTATGGGTCCCAATCGTTGCCATGGCAACCGTGACGTCAAATTACTCTGTTTAATTAAATACTTTAGGATATTACCTTCCAGAAAATATATAGGTTGCTCTATGTAAAAGTGACTAGAAAATGTCTAAAATTCTATTTGAACTTTTTTAGGCAGTTATGCAGAAAAATTGCAAAATCTCTGGCTGTTAAAGGGTTAAATCTAATTACAAACGTATAAACAAGTCGACAGTTTATGTACAAAACCGTATTGGTCACCTTGTCAACATACAGCATTTGGTCTCATGAGTGGTTGAAGGTACTAGTAGCTTAGTATAAAGTTATAGGTTTGTATAAGCAAAATGGAATTTAAATGGGAATAACTCTTAAAACAAAGAGTGTTTTATCAGGTGTAAATATGTGGATATTAAAAATAATTGACATTATTAAATCTTGTCTGTAATTCAATTGTTAGGAATTTGTAAGGAGTTCTGGGTGTCAGGAATTTGTAAAATGTCAGGATTCTAAGTTGCCAAGTAAGGAAAACAGTCTGAATGTTCAATAATAATTGTAACTTGTCTTTATAAAAATTATGACATTGGTTTTCAAAATCAGTTTATAAGTTTAGAAATGGGCAAATGGTTGGTAGAGCTATCTGACAAAACTGAAAAACTGGCTTCCTTATATAGCTTTAGCATCTAGAAACTAACCAACCAGAATGTTTTATTTTCCTTACAATTCCCGAAAGGCATAAATCATTATGATTTAAACAATTATAAACAATTTTGTATTACCAAAATATCCTATAAACTACATAATTTTCTATGAACTGTAGAATAAATGAAAAGCTTACTCATTTAATCAACAATTTGGAACAAGGCACTAAATCTTGTGGTAAATCTGGTACATAGTAGTAATCAGTGATTAAGTAATATTCTTGGGCAAAAACAAATTGTGCCAAATTACAACAACCATAAAAAAAAGCAAATCTACAGCTATAATTAAACAAGAAAATACTTGAACTATCTTTTCATCTTCACAAATTTGAATTATTCGCCAAGTGAACTATTTAATGACGTCATACAATGGTGTCCTACATGTATTAACAGTGGATATCATGTCATAATAAATACTCAATACTGTATGGATTACTTAATAACATCAGTGAAACTCCTCTTAGTACATTCTTATATTAACTGACAATAGAATCTTGAAGCATATAAACAATATATAAGAACATATCCTTGTCAGGTAAATAGTACTGTAATCAAAAGACATAAGTATATAACAGAGGAAAACATGTGGGACCAACACAATGGTAAATCTATACAAAATGAACAAACAATTGCATGATTCACGGCAATTCTGCAACCATAACAATGTACAAATAGAATCTACGTCCCTTAATCTAATTAAGTAATGAATATTACATTATACATAATATACAAATATAAAAGCATAAAATGATAATTGATACATATCCAGCTCGGACTTCCTATCTATATATCGATCTCATAAAAGACTACATTTGTTATATTACTTTTTAATAAAATAACAAAACAATATCTGAAAATAATATGAACAAGTTTTTAACACAGACTTGAGATAAAATAATCTGTTTAAAGCTTAATTGTGTGCCCTTTATATTGAAGTGTTATGTAGGGGTTGTAAAAGGTTCAAAGAGTGAATAACTAAATGGAAAAATATTACTTATAATTATATTTTGATATAAACTTTAGTAGATTTCTATATTCAGTGCATTGTTATGTTCAGGCAATTATTACAGAACACCATAAACATAATTAAAAAGAAGTTGAATTTGTCCCTTTTTTCGGAAACTTCAACTTTACTTAAGCTACAAGTATTGTGCACTCAGCACCTTTGTTATTTCATGGATTTGAAAATGAATTTAAAAAAAACATTATGAACATGTAACCATGTACACAGGTAATCAAGTTTGTGTTAATTATCAGTTAGCTAAGAATAAAAAATAAAAGATAAATCATTTAATTTTATATGTTACAAAAAGATTTTTAATGTTAAATAAAGAATGATTAAAGTACAATTTTGTTGTGACTATTAAAAAAAGGAAACATTCTCTTTCATTCCGTTTGCTTTGATCGTCTTGTACTTGAATTAAGGTCATAGTCACAGAAACTGGGAACACAAAGATGCACTTAATCATTACTTGATACTTCTTTATTTGATTCACTTCACATTTTTTTTTACTTGTTCTCAGATGTGCGGCTTAACTTTTTGGTTGTGTTTTCCACAAGGCAGTTTTCTTGACTGTGATAAGATTCTTGCCCTCTCTGTGGTATAAAGAGCAAATGGTAACCATGTCTCAAAAGTAGTGGCTAGTGTAAAATCCATCAACAACTGCGGTTTGCTTCAATTCTAAAATATTAATATAATTTTGAATATGAAAATAATGCTTAGATGATTTACTTTAATAAATGTAATATACCTCAAACCAATGAATAGTGTTTGGTAAATGAGTCATCAAAGTAGAATGGTTTGCAGGTTATAATGGTTTATAAATTTTATTTTGCTGTACCTGTCTAATATATATATATTATTATAACAGTAACTTGACCCGAAGGGTCGTATCACGTCGAGTTGACAGGCGCGGATCATCAGATCTAACGAGACGCAAAGCGTCGAGTTTGATCTGATGATCTGCGCCTGTCAACGAGACGTGATACGGCTCTTCGGATCAAGTTACTGTTATAATGATAAATTTATTATATACCCCCTATTAACTAGCTAAATATAGCAGAATAAAATATTAGAGATCAATGGTATAGTATTTATCCATAAAACAAAGCATAATAACAAGGGACTTTTAAACGCACAAGAAAAATAACGTCATGTTTTTGCGTACTACGTCATCAGTTTCAGAGAGAGGTGATATGGATTCAGAAATCCGGAAAATCGGACCAAACTCTGTAAAATTAACAGTAAAAAAGAACAAGGAAATTGATGGGTATATAATAAATCGTGATATCGGGAGTTTATGGGAGTTTTCGATTAAGGCGTTTAATTTTTTAATATAAGCCCCAAGGACATCACTAAATCAGATACGATTTCTTTCAGCACTACTGCGTCTCGTACCATTACATTACTTACATAATACATGATAATGTTCTGACATACAACTATAAATGACCTTTGTGATGAACTTTTGTCAGTTTGTATGTGTTTATATTATACTTTCATGTAAATTAGTCTGATTGGTCGAGAAACATTTGCTGAAAAACACTATTACCGCTGAATAATGCAGCCACGCCCTCCAGCTTAGCAACAGTTAACATTGCTTGACGACGGGTGATATTCTAAAAAATAGCGACTACCCATAATTTATGCGCACACGGTTCACTGTTATTCGTATTTGTATAAAACATTCAGTATAATATAATAGATAATATGATAAATATTGCATGTAGTTGAGTGTAACATTGAAATTTGCACCCCTTGAAAACCATTGTTGCTGCGCCTTGGTTGACAATGGTTTTCTTGGGGGTTAAAATTTTCAATGTTACACTTAACTAAATGCATTATTTATATAATTGTATTTACCATAATGTTAAAATTATTATTTTGAATATAAGTCAGATAACGTGTATCTAATTTACAAATAAGGTATTTTAAACCTGTCGAAAAAACCTGACAGTGTGTTCAGATGTTTTGATCGCAAATTGCAATAACTTGTCTTATAGTACTTTGTGTACAGTGTACATGTTTCTTTCTCATTAGTTAATAACACGGATTTGTCAAAATTCTTGTGTGAAATACATGTACATGTCTTAAATCAGCTGATTACAATCAACAGTCAGATACATGTAATATTACTTTTGTTTGAAACCTTACATACACACAATTAGCTAATTACAATAGGGAATACATGTACTTAAGGATACACCAAAGGTTTCCAAAGGGCAAAATTTAATTTGCTTGTAATTCTTTTATGAACAAAGATAACATAATAAAAGTATGTATCATTTGAAAGCTTGTTAAATTTACTATTTAATGATCCTAATTTAAATTTTCATTTTTATCTTATTAAAAAATTATTATTATTTTAATGTAAATATTAGTGCATGTATATTCCATAAACCAACTTTTTTGTATTCCACCTCTCAACGTCAAAACTTTGCCTCAATGTAGATTAAAGATTGAACTTTAAAACCGTATCTCAGATTTTTGATAAATCTTCTTATTCAAAAGTTACATCCATTTGTCTTTAAATGTTATCATTTTATTAGCCCAATTCTGCATTTCCCCCAACAATTCAAGAACTGAGCAAGATATCAAAAATCTGAGACACGGTTTTGTGTGAACACATTTGAGATACATTCTGACCAGTTTTCAGAGAAATTGGTCAATAAATAAGGGAGCTGAATCCTTTGAAATAATACCACCAACTGTCTGATCTTACTTTACAGTAGAAGGCAAAAACCCATTAGACAAAGTCTGCCAAAGCTAGAAATACATGACACCTTGGAGATTCAGCTTTGGATACCTGTCACTTATCCATATTTCCTATGCATATTCACAAGAATGGGAGGTTCTTTCTTTATTTAGGTGCTTTTAATGAAGTAAAATAGGTTCAATTCTGAATCAGAAAGATTTCCCGGCAAAATGGCAAGAGCTAAGCTCCACCTCCTATTTCATGGTCATTAGTGACCTGTTAGATCTCCTTCCCTAAACCTAGAGTCCCTGTAGTTTAATTACTGATAACCTCTGAGTGGCTATTGAAGAATTCCCCAAGTGGTCACTGTGATTTATTGCTCCTTTCAGAAGCAGGCAGTTACAGACCAAATCAGAAGCTTCAATAACGGCACATTCATGTGTTAGTGTTTATGTTTGATTATTGTTAAATAATTAGAAAACCATTTAATACTCAGCAAGAATTTTTCATGCATTATAAAGCAGTGATTAGCATTGTTTTCTTAGCCAAAAATCTCAAAATTGACAAAAATCTTGAAAAAAGCCTTTGGTGTATCCTTAACAGATGGTCCTTTATTGTATGCGTCTGTACGTATATCTAAAAAATACGAACCTTTGTCTGTGTAAGTGTATACGTATCTGCACATGTAACTCACGTAACAGGTATTGTGTGTAATATTATGTATTTTTTCATTATAACAATTAGCATACCTGTCTACATAAGTATCTGTATACACATACTCTGTTGCTCTCGTACGACCCAACCCAGAGAAGATGATATTTAGCTTGATACCCGAGACCATGGGGTGTTTCTATACCATCCTTTTTTGTCTGTATTAATGTTAGAAAGTGTCCGTTCACATCAATAACATGTACTGCGTTCGTGCTACGATCACAAACTAGGATATGTGATAGCGTGTCTGTGCAGATTCCACGCGGTAATAGCGGTGGCCCTGATGCAGGTCCCGTGTAAGAGAAGCGATGTGTTCCATCACGGTCAGTCACCACTACAGCTCGGTTCCAGTCAGAGACAACAACATCTCCATTGCGGTTCTCTGTGATGTATTCGGGACTTTTATACAGTTCCTGGCTTGTATTGTAGTATTGAATCGTCTGTATGTGTTCTCCCTTTTCGTTATACCGATTTACCTTAGCTGTATTTGTATCGTATCTACACATCCCAACCAACAGATCTCCGTTGCAAGGAGAACAATTGACACATCTTAGTGTCCATCTGCGTGGTTCGAATATTCTCTCTTTAACTATACTTGTAAATGATATTTTATTATTTGTTAAATTATTGATTCTGTTAAAGGAATCTATAAAAGTAAGTTCACAGGTTGTGCCGAACGTGTGCAATCCCCACAACTTACTTATATCTATACGAGGTAGTTTATAAATACCGGTATCACCTTCCTTGTTAGTAACGAGGAGATGGTTATCCCAGTCGCTGATACAGACCAAATCTAATGTCCCAGTGGAAATGTGTATAACACCACTTAAACCTATTATTTCTACAGATCTGTGTAGCACTGGTGAAATCATCTGTTTCAGAAGGTATTCATTTTTCAGTTGTCTTTTATCCGTGTATGTGACTTGGATATCTGTCAGTAATGCAATTATATCCTTTCTATTAATTTCCTTAGCTGCGAAGAGCAGAAATCGTTTTGTAGCACTAGATGTACCGTACATCTCTCGGACACATGTTTTCTTTCGGAGTGATAGGAATTGCACTGGTTTGTTTGCTGACTCTTCAAATCTCTTTTCATTTTTGCCCATAATGGTAAGGTGTTGGATCACTTTTCTATTTCGTTGTTGCAATTTATTATATCTGACCTTTATAGCAAATATTCCAGTGTCAATGAAGTTCTTCAACTTTTGTGCCTTTGATTTCATTTTTAAATAAAGGTTAGAAATTTCTGGTTGACGAGTTTCTAAATCAGATTTGATTTCTTCCAGTAGAAAACAGGTATGATTACATCGAGTCTTCCATCTTATGTCACGAAATATTTCTCTGTGTTGTTGACGGTTTGTTTCATATGCTTTTCCAAGATCTATTAATTCGTGTTTTTCCTGTTCTAGATATCTACATTGTAAACAGATAGGAAGTTTACATGTCTTACAAAACTTATCATACATTTTGTCTGGATGCCTTTCACAGAACTCTTGTTTTGAGAATTTATATTTCTCTCGATAAATTACAATATCATGATCTATGGTATCTGGATCAATAGTATGTATCTCTGTACATTGTACACACAGATTATTTCTACACATGAAACAGTAAAACTCTGCGTCTGCCCGGCATTTAAAACACTGGCGAACTCGTACTTGAGTGTTCATTCTTAGCGCGTTCACGACATGGAGTTGTGATTGCAGTGATGTTTTCCTCTCACCCATCTTGGTTTCTATGTGCTTTTTACATTTGAAACAAACAGGAAGTTTACATGAGTTACAAAATATATCATACATTTTGTCTTGATGCCTTTCATGGATATCTTGGTTTAAGAATTCATATTTCTCTCGGGAAATAAAAATATTATAATCTATGGTATTTAGGTCTACAGTATGCATCTTTTTACATTGTAGACAAAGACCAGTTTTACACACGTAACACTTTAACTTTTCTTTGGCCTTAAAATGAGCACACCTGGGTACCCAAAACATATTCAGTAATCGACTGTTTTTTATGACTTTGGATCCTTTCTTCTTTAGTATTCCAATATCCCCGTTTAGGTCTTCTATATTCTTTTTACAATTGAAACAGATCGGAAAGTTAAACTTTTTGCCAAACAATTCAACACTTTTATCAGACTGTCTCTCTGTGCACAAGTATTCATTTTTCTCTTTGTTACTAAACACATAATGCTCTGCAGTTTGGACATTAATAGCATGTCTCTCTTTACACTGTAGACACAGATTATGTTTACAGGTAAAACAGTAGAATTCCATGTCTTCAGGGGATTCAAAAAACTGCAGTACTCTAAGCTGCTTGAATTATTTTTATGTACTTACTTGTATGACGTCCATGTAAATGCAACCTAAAGAACAACAAGAAAAAATTTTATTTTAAAGGTAAAAAGATAACAAATAATTGGATTGGCAATTTAATTTGGTATAGAATAAATCAGCATATATTTTTCACTTTCTTATATTATACACACTATCAAATGGATTGTTTTACAATCATATATCTTCTGCGCTAGTATCATTAAAGTACGCCGGTTGGTCCAAAAGTAATGTTATTATATAGTCTATTTATAGTCCCTATATAATCTATACAAACGCAAACAGTTCATAACACTACATATTCACCGGATTTGAGGCCGTATTCACCGGAGGGTCAATGCACGTGCAACGGCATTGTGACGTCACAATCAAAATATCAAACAACGTTGTAAACAATGGTTGCAACGGCCGCAGCGAGCTACGTATCTGTGCAGAAAACAATTATTCAAACCTATTTCAGGTTTAATTTTAAACATCTGTACGTCTTACACATAGCAAAACTCGGAAAGGAAAACACGGAGGTTACAAACAGTAATCTGGAGATTTTTTTTTATTTTCAACAATGGAAGATCGCAAATGAAAATGGTGTCGTCATACAGCCTTCAATGTCTTATCATTTCAAATCCCGACTATATAATAAAACAATTATGGACTCTTTTGGTGTTGAATATGGTTTGTTATTCACCAGAAAAATATTCATATTGACCGAGGCGAAGAGCCTCGGTCAATATGAATATTTTTCTGGTGAATAACAAACCATATTCAACACCAAAAGAGTCCATAATTGTATATTATTTTGTCCATATCTTTAATATTTGGCGTCATATCATCAAATACCATATAAATGGAAATTTTAGCGAGACGCAAATTTAGCGATTTCTGCCTAAAAACTGGTATTTCGTTCTTAGCGAGAAGTAATTTTAGCGATTTTAAAATATTAACTAAAGAAGCTCTGTGGCAACGCACTTTGAAAAAATTACGCACTTTGAAAAAAAATTTCAAAGTGCGTTAAGATTCTACATCAATATATTTTACCATGGAGACACTTAACGCACTTTGAAAAAAAAATCATATTTTAGTCATGGAAAGATTTTATTTGTTATTTTACTTATTTATCTTTCAAAAAACTAAGCCTAACCCTACGGAAGCGTATTGCTGACACTTGAAAAAAAATATTGTAAGTCGTACGTAAGACATAATTAGTCGTATGTACGACATAGTAAGTCGTACGTACGAGATACTAAGTCGAACGAACGAGATACTATGTGGTACGTATGACATACTAAGTCGTACGTACGACATAATAAGTCGTACGAACGACATAATAAGTCGTACGAACGACATAATAAGTCGTACGTACGACATAATATTAAGTCGTACGAACGACATAATAAGTCGTACGTACGACTTACTATGTCGTACGAACGAGATAATAAGTCGTACGTACGACATACTAAGTCGTACGAACGAGATACTAAGTCGTTCGTACGACATAATAAGTCATACGTACGAGATAATAAGTCGTACGAACGAGATACTATGTCGTATGTACGACATGATAAGTCGTAAGTACGACATAATAAGTCGTACGAACGAGATACTATGTCCTACGTACGACATACTAAGTCGTTCGAACGAGATACTAAGTCGTACGTACGAGATACTAAGTCGTACGAACGAGATAACATTAACCCCTTGTAGTCATGTGTGTATGTTACTTATACGATATAATATGTAGTTATTCGGTTTTCTTTATAATATCATGAATAGACGGGCGTGACAACAGTTGTGCTTTTGATTACTAAAACGGAAGAACCTAAATTTCATATATATATATATGTAACTTTAATCTATTTAACAGTTAAAAAAAAAGTCAATTTTACATGATGATTTAGAAGTCCAATCCAAAGCAGCCCCCGTCCACCCCTCAAAGAATCTGATAATTTGATACGTTTTTATCGAAAGAATATTATAAATTAAGCTTTTCAGGGGGTACCGATGTGGGTGAAAAGTACAAAAATCCCGAAAATGAAAAATATTTCTTTAAATATATATGGTTTATACATGTATCTATGTTTAATGTCCTTTTAATTAGAAAAGCTCGGATGTTTTGAGACTGACATTCAACATTTTTACTGTGGCCTGGTTCGAATCATCTGGTGGCACACGTTTACTTCTATAAAACAGACTTGTATAATAACTTGTATTATAAACATGAATGACATTCGGTTGATCCTATAGTATACCCCCCCCCCCCAAAAAAAAAAACAAACAAACAAACAAACAAAACAAAACAAACAATAAATGCGTGAATAATCTAATACATTTAATCTCGGAAAAGTTTCCAAACGAATAAATTAAAATGAAATCGCAGAAGTAGTAAATGATGTGAGGGACAGAATATCTTCTAGATTTGATTTTAAGAAGATTATTTATCTATTAAGCGAAGATAACATTTTTCTAACAGGTTTTACGTTTATGATCAGCTTGAAGACCTGGGGCCGTAACAGAAAGCATGCTATTTAGATTTTAAATGACTTTAAGCAAAGTTGCCACCCTAAAATTAATATATACATTGTAAACATTTTCATATGGAGCTCTTCTTCTAAAGGAGAACAATATTGTCTAAAATGGCCACGACCCCCCACCCCCCTCGCCCTCTTAAGCAGGGTTGCGCATACAAAGTGCTCACTCAGAAAAATAAAGAAATTAAGATTTCTTGCAGTGACATAGCATCGTTTTTGAAAGGGAAAAGGGGCAGCCAGAGAAAAAAAACTTACCTGAAAAAGTTAACAATTATTATTGCCCTAACAAGAAAACATTATTTTGGGGAGGTGGGGGGTTTTATGCAGATATTTGGAGCACATCCTACTGCAAATTGTGTAGTGGGGAAAATTGTCAAGCACGCAGATATATTATTGCCTTCGCAGTTGAGTTTGTGGAAATCACACTTTTCACAAGGTCTGAGAAGAGTTATATTGCCAACTTCAAGTGTAGCCTCCGGTATACATAGCTCCTATGAAAAATAAACTTTAAATGAAATAAGTTGCCATAGTCAAATATTTTTCATAGAAAGTCCATAAATTCAACATTCAATTTTTATTCAGAGTACTTGTATATATAATATTTAATCTTGCATATCAATTCTTTAGGAAGGCATTTTATTATGTTTTTTTTTTAATTATTCTAATTTACTCATTTTCTTATTAAAATGTTGATAATTATCCCAGTAAGCATGTTGATCTTGCAAATTTATATTAAAATTTTCAAATTTTGCGTCATTTATGTGGACATGTTTCACTCAGAATAATATTTTATAATGTTACATCTTTACCTTATGAAACTTTTAACGGAAGTTGAAAGTATTGATAATATGGTGCTAATTAAAATTTCATTCTCAATATTACCCGATATATAACTGTTCCGGGTTTTGCCATAATGTGACATCTTTATCTAATGTGACCTTTACAGAAAGTTTGAAGTATCGATAGTATGGTGCTGATTAAATTTGATTCTTAATATAAAATAATGGTTCATTTTTTTCCCTTAAATGTTACATTTTTATCTAAGGTAACCTTTAAAGAAAATCACAGTAACAATAATATGGTGCTTATTAAATATATTTTAATTGCTCCGTTCTTTTCAACATTAGAAAAAAGTGAAAAGCTTTTAATGAAGGCTTTACTGTAGAATATGAGTTAGAGGATTTCCGAATGCATATTGTTTATAAGACATGCCAGCATTAAAGTCAGATAAAATTTTAAAAAAAGGTCTCACCGGAGCTAAAAAGTATTTTGAAAAATTACTGAGCAGGCAAAGTTAATTCCTTTGAAATTTTCATCTGACCACTCTGATGAGTAAAAAAAAATCACAGTGAGAAAAATAAAGTACTGAAAGAGTCTTTAAAGATGGTGCCGAAATAAGCTTCATGCTAGATTTTAAAAAAATCATTGCTTTATTATGAAATTTATGAAAGCTTAACAAAGAGACCCATGGAAAACAATGCTCATTTAAGTAGCTTTGACCATGCTGTTTTTCAGCAGATTTTCCCTCTCGTGATAACTATTTTGTCTCCGCCCTACCTCGGGATTCAGGTTTATGACAATTCAGAATTTGTATTTCCCAAGGATGCTTCAAAATAGGCTTCAGTTTTTCTGGCTAGGAGGTTCTTGTGGAGCAATTTTTAAAAGGATCTTTCCTATAAATTTCAATGTTAAAATTCCCTGATTTGACTTCTCCCTACCCCCAGAGGTTATCATTTGAACAATTGAGAACCTATACTACCCCCAAGATGCTTCGACAAAGGTTTTAACTTTTCTGACACAGTGGTTGTTGGTAAAAATTTTTTTAAAAATCCTATATATTTCAGTGTAAAACTTGGATTCCCTATTGTGCCCCCGCCCCTGGGGTCTTTGAAACAATTTATATTCTAATTATATTATACCCAAAGATGTATACACATATGCTTTTCTGGTCCAAAAACTTTGAGAATATTTTTTCGATTTTTTCCTAAATATTTTAATGTTAAACATGAATTTTCATATTTCCATAAAAAATTGATATTTTTCATGCGCCATACACACTGCATCTTCATGATTACACATAATAAAAAGTGATTTGGTATCTGTAAGTACTTACTCCATAGGATCTGGAGACCACCAAAAGGATCGGTGCTAATAAACGTATTGTGGGATGAGTCAGTACGGAAAAATATACACTGATGATTTCTATAATTACAGCTATCAGAAACTGAAATAGCCAAATTAATTTGTGGTGGCAGAATTGAAAATCTTCAACAGACTTTTCTGCTCCATATTTTGATCTCTCTGGCGTGTTTTCCTTTTGTTCTCCATTCTTCTTCAAAAACTCTATTAAGTAAAATCCAATGTATTTACATTTTCTACTGTTTCTAAAGGACAATCTTAAAACTACCAAATGTCTTCGATGTGTTTTTATCTGAACTGGTTTGTAATAAATATATAAAAGAAGAAGAGAAAAATACAAACTGGCATCGAAACACATTTTGTATTTAATTATCTAGTTTTCAGAACTTATACCAAATGTTTTGGCATAAAAAGATCTTTTACTGCTCAGTGGTCTTAATTACCGAGTATAGGACAAAATATGCAGTTCTCCACCGGCAAGTGGTGGCGCCTTCATATTAGTGAAAAATTTTCGAGAGGGACGTTACACAACAAACAAAAGCCGTGATGAAAGTCATTGACTAAACCTGAATGAGACACCTGCCACCATTCACTTTCCTATTTAAACGCTTTGACAACGTCAAAACAGTTGTAAAGTTCAAAGACAGAAAAAATGGGCAGCATGTTTCGTTTAAAAGGAAGCAAAACAGCTAATTAAAAAAAGGCTTTGCATAATTGAACCTCTATCTGGCTTTTTGTCTGTGTTCAATGTTCCAAACCCTTCTTCAATATAACACCCTGTTCCTTCTAAATGTATGCCATTCGTTATGTCCTCTTCCTCTGGCATTTTATCGTAGAGGATTCCATCAGCAATTTGTGGAGAGGAAGACACTGCAGTTGATAGAGGCTCTACAAATTTAAAGCATCCTGATGCTTCTAAATTTATGCCATTCATTATGTCCCCATTCTTTGGCAGTTGATTGTAGAAGAATTCATCAGCAATTTGTGGAGATGAATTCCATGCATCTGATGGAGACACTTCAAATTAAAAGGGTTTATAAATTATGAAAGTTAATTCATGCTGATTTTCCAAAAGTTTTGTAATTCAATTATCAATCAATTTTATTGTTGTGTATTAATGAGAAATATTAATATTAAAACTTTAATCCAGAAAAATAATTTATTCAAAGTAGAAATGTTAGAAAGCAAAACTCCTTCACAAGTATCGTCATTCCGTTGTGTACAGAGTTTAGCAAATTGATTACACTCGTGTTGTGTACACAGTTTTTGTAAACAGGGCACGAGTTCTGTTATTGTTGATGTTTAATATTCACCGGGTGCGTTCAATCGTCAAAGTCTGCTCAACACAACTGCACGGACTGACAATATGTGTGTTTGTTTTGCTTTCGAACGTCTACTCTGAATTTCCTGGATTAATATTTTTCATTTACACGACAAGATTGCCACTTTTCCTAAGTATTAAGAATAGAATTAAAATTTGTGAAAGTGCAAGGATGTGTCAGTCAAACCCGCCAAAAAATTTGAAGTTTAATTACTTTTAAATGAAATAAGATTTTTAATTAATTTTTGTGTAATATGCTATTAAAATATATATGTCGTAATATTATAGAGAAAATATTAACTTCAAATCTGTGTCCTAGTACCTTTAAAAAAGTTATGAATAACAAGTAAATGACGGTGAAAATCAGATAACAAGAGGCCCAGGGACCTTGACAGTCACCTGAATATCATGATTGTATCATACTTTTCTTTTGATACAACCTTGAACTAAACTGTGATTTGAGGAGAACTCCTTAATCATTTTTCATAATTCATTGCGTTGAAAATTCCTCAGTAAAGATTATAAGGTACACTTTGTAATAAATTTCAAAATTTCTGATCAACTAGATACCGTACTATTTGTCAGCTAATTATAAATAAGAAACGACGAATATTTTTAAAAATGTGATTATTTTTCAGTTTATGACCAGTTTTCCACAACTTGGGAGTCAGCATCATTAACCAGGGGTTTTGTTTTTTTACCTACAGGTATTCAAAAAAAAAAATAGTCATGTTATTCATTTTCAGTATAAAATAATATATTTAAATATTGTTTCAAACATCTATAACAAGTCTTTGAAAGTTTTTTATTCTATTGACAAAAAGAGACCTGGGATAAAAATTAATAGTGTGATACATAAAATGGCCACCGAAGCTCGACTCTGAGGTCTGAATGTTGGACCTTAAATACTAAAACTGATGAACAATTCGGTTCTGAAGCACATTTGCAGCTCTGTTCTGCAGCATGTTAAATAATAAAAAGGGTGTGTGTGTGTGTATGGAGCATTTATTACAAATGCCAAATGAGATTAGATATTTTACAAGTTCAGAATGCAGCAGAAGGTGGGGCCCAAAAAATATCCCAAACCTTATACAAAAGAAAACTAGTGCATACATGTATATTTTCTACAATAATAACAATAGAATCCTTATACAAAAGAAACTAGTACATGTATTATCTACAATAACAATAGGTATGGAGGATTTAGGGGGTGGAGGTGGGTAAAATTTGTAAACCACATTTTCGGAGCCAAAAGTTATTTTGATAAGGATAAGGCTAATAGCCGTAACTAAAGGGCTCTTAAGTATAAAACCCGGAAAATCCCTTCGGGATCCATGGATTCACACAAAATAGTGATTAATAAAAATACGCAATTTTGTACGTATGTAGATCACACAAATTCCTTTATATACATAAATACACATAAATTATTTTATGAAGTGCATGTCATTGGTATTCGACGTTATTGAGTGTTAAATCCTGTTTTATAATTGTTCTGACTGGCAATCTTCGCAGTAAAAATTGTTAAGGAAGTTGTATATGCATTTTATTGATTTTTAAGGGAGCTTACTTAACGCGCGGTCATTGTCCCTTATACAATGTACATGAATATGTATGTATTTAGTATGTGGAGGATGAAGTTCATAAACTTTCCTCAATGCATAAAATTTAACATGGGCATTCACACAAATGAACATTCAAATGTTTATTACAAAAAAAACCTTCTACCTTCAATAACTTAATGTTCGTAGATGACAATTTTGCCTATTCCGCCATTTACATACAAGAAAAGGCTTTCATATAATTTGATAATTTGAGCCTTCAGCTCACGTGAGCTAGTAACGTTAGTTTATTTTTGATTTTATAAAGCAAAAAATCAGTTAAAACAACCATTGAATAAAAGCACAGCATGTTACCCGTAGATGAAAGTTCATATTGTAAGCAATTGAATAGTGTTGAATAATTTAGCTCACAATAGTATTGTCTTTATAAACGGCATGATCATTTAACAAATATTGATACTATTAATTCTTATAAATGAACACATTGAATGTGTTTGATTTCTATCTTATCTTTTAAGTACAAAATGCACAATATACCAGTGAACAATGGAAAGTTGAAATTATTGTTTCATACGTGAAAACAGAAGAAATTTAGGTTAAAAGACGATGGTGGTCTATATATATTTACAGATTTATTGATCAGTTATTGTTTATTTCTTGTTGTCCTAGAGAATAATGCCTTGTACAATGTATGTACGTTGAAATATTTGGTCTTTAAATTCTCAAAACATTTATCTGCAAAAATGGAGGTAATGGGGTATAATAAGTGCGTCCAAGCGGACTGATGCAGAGATAGTTTATAAGTCCGCCCTCATTTAGTACATGTACGTCTCGGGCGTGCAGGCGGACGGGAATTTCGTACACTGAAATTTTCATTCATTTTTTATTATCTCCCCTTCAAATAGAGTATAACCCTTCATATAAAAAAAATATGTAAATTTCCTTCAACCAAGGAAGTTTGTGGTAAGTTTGACCTAGTGATTCTTAAGGTAAAGTTGAAACTGAAGAATTACAGACGTACAGAGGGACAGTAATATATATATAATATATATATAATATGTACCTACCTTTCCTTTGAATTATTCCCTCTATCTCCAGTCTGAAAACAAAGGACAAGGGTCTTTCATTGCTTGTCGAATTGTCAGACTTCCAAGGCCTGAACTGAGAGGAACCATCCCAGACTTTGTGCTGAAGATTGAAAAAATGATCATTTACATTCATTTGATTCAGAATCAACCTGAAGATGCCCCAATTTCAATGATTAATCATGATTTTGTAATTCTTATGAAAAGTTTTTTACTCAATTTTTTTCCTGTATATACACTCTTATGTAAAACTTTGATCCCTCATTGTAACCCTACCCTATTCTGGTCATGATTTGAAATAAGTAATTATAGATACTTCGAGATAATGTTTTTCTATCAATATGGTAAACATGACTGTGTCGTTCTTTAGACCTTTATCCTATTTCTACATTAACATATTATGTATACTGGTAATATGTTTATTTTAATACATTGTATTACATTAACATTTCTATGTGAGACTTTGCCCCCCCCCCCATCTTGGACCCTGCCTGTCTCCACTGAATTTTCATTATCTTAGAATGCTTCCACATCAATATGACTAAACATGACATGACTGCGCTTTTTAAGGAGATTTTTCAATTTCTTCCCCTTTATTTATTTGAACAAAAAAAAAAACCCATAAAAATCTACATCAACTGAGGACACTTCTATGAAAGTATGAACCATCAGGGATTGCTGTTCTTGAGAAGACGAATTTAAAAGTTTTTTTATTTTTTATTCAAAACATTCCTATGAAAAAAGTTTGATCGACCATGTGGCCCCACCCTACCCCTGAGGTTTATCATTTGAACAACCTTAAATCTACACCACCTGAGGACGCTTCAATACAAATACGACCAATCATGGTTTTTCTGTTCTTCTTCAGATTTTGAAAAGCTTTTACTATGTATCCCCATTAAAGAAACTTTGATTGTCCATTGTGCCCCCAGCCTAACCTTTGGTGTCATGTTTTGAAAAAAAAACGTGGGTGTACACTACATGAGGATGATTCCAGATCATTGAGATCAATATGACTAGTAATCGCTCTGTTGTTCCTGAGAAAATTTTTAAAGATTTTTTTTCTATCTATTCCTTTGGGAAACTTTGATCCCCCATTGTGGTCCCGCCCTACCCCGGGGTGATGATAAGAACAAGCCTGATAACACTATATATGTAATGAAGATTTCACACAAGTTTCAACATTTCTGGCCCAATGGTTCTTGACGAGAAGATTTTTATAATATGGCACCAAAATTTCACCTTTTTTAAAATTATCTTGGAAGAAGGCGTGGCCCTTCATTTGATCAAACGTGCATTCCCTTTTACCCAATGATGTTTCATGGCAAATTTGGTTGAAATTGGTTGAGTGGTTCTAGAGAAGTTGAAAAAGTGAAAAATTTATAGACAAACGAAAAGAAAGACAGACTGGCTACAGACAAAATGTGATCATAAAAGCTCACTTGCGCCCTCAGCTCAATCGAGCAAAAAATGGCTTTTTCTTCTTGAGAACATTATTTTAAAAGATTTTTACTATCTTTACCTATACAAAACTTTGATCATCTATAGTGGCCCATTCTACATATACCGAAGGCGGTCATGACATGAATAAAGTTGTATCACCTGAGAATGATTCCATAATGTCTTTTATCTTTTCTGGCTCAGTGTTTTTTTTATTTAAAAGATTTTTAATAAATATTCATGTAAAGCTTTGATCGATAATTGTGGCCCCATCCAAACCCTAGGGGCCATGATTTTCATAAATCTAAAGCTGAACACCATTCGTAAAAGGAATGTGTCCGCCATTTTTGTTCGGAGAATCGCTATACCTGCAGACCCCATTATAAAGGGCAGGACTTAGTCGCTGTTCAGTATAATCAGTCGACACCGATGTAGACGGATGTGTGATATACAGCACTCGGTAGCGACAATAATAACGTAATACTTCGTTTAATGCAGGAAAGTAAGATACCAAAGAAACTTACAATTATAGTTGTACATGTCAGTGCAGTACACAACAAAACACAGATACACTTAACTGCAATAAAATGTAAACAAAGGTAATGCAAGAAAACCAGCGCAAACACAGGTCGCCATTCCATGTTGATACCTGTGACAATTTAACAAAGCAGTCAGGTGTGAAGAATCTGATGAGCATAGGCCTTTCAACTGCCGCCAAGGTTCGCTGTTATGAACGATAACTCGTTGCTGAAACTCGTTTAGAGCAGGTCCGACGTATCGATCTGTTTATACACACGTCAGTGTTTAGCATTTCCCAAGTGTTTCTTTGCTGTCAGTACAATCCAATGGTTTTAAAATTTAGCACTAATATTAAACTTATTTACTATATAATTGCGGAAACCGTTTATTTACATATAAGTAAAATTTTTAATTAGAATAAAAAGTGACGTTTGCCCTACTTCTTAAGTCTTACCTAATTTACTTTTTATACTCGGTCGTTCTTCTTCGTGCTTAATAATATAAATAAGATAATTAATTGTTGCATTTACTTGTAAATATATTTATGCTTATATAGGAAGCGCAAAAGTGCGCACACAAAAAAAAAAACGATATTGTATTTCCTTCTTCATAACAATCGTCAAAGAGAGTTAAAAATGTTGAATATAGTCCGTTCTCCATTCATTTGACTCTGCTACTTCAGGTAGAGTGAAAACATTCTCCTACTTTTGGTCAACACTTTTTTGTACAAAACAATGCAAGGAAAAGGTTACCCTTTTGTGTACATAACAATACCAATGCTGAAGCAGCCTATGGATGTATGTCATTCCTATAAACGATAAATCAGTTGATCATTTTTCACCCCCTGAATTACCTGTCCTTAAAACACAACATCGAAGTAGTCAACTACAAATAATTAAACTTTTTAATAATTTAAGAGGTGTGCATAAGTTATCACCTTTTTTGATAATTTCATGTACCTAGAAATCAATCTCTGAAATGTTTTTTGCAACTTGAAAAATTAGCTGAAAGACCTAATGAATATACCCTGGTGTTGATGTATCGATCGTAGATAATTATATCGAAAATGGCATATGCCTATTTACGAGTCGTGTTTAGCTTTAAATAAACACTACTTGAGGATGATTTCAAAATAGCTTCATCTTTCCTGGCTCAGTGGTTCTTCAGAAGCAGATCTTTAAACAGGTCGAGATCACTATCTTATATGGAAGGCAATTTTCAACACGTGACGATGTCTTCGTCACACCCGTTCTCCAATCAAGTGAATGAGTCCCAAATCAGGACACTCTACTACATCATATAGTACATGTACGTGTTTACGATTCAATGGCGACACGTGGTTTTCGTCGGTTTACTGCACAATATTTAACCCGTCACCAGAAAAACTGCAGAGCCTCTTTATCACTTTATAACACCGAAATTGAAAGAATATATTGTAAAGACATTGCTCCATGCTCACATTTAATATTGGAGTTGTTTTAGATGATTAATAGTTGCTTCAAATACCACACAAACGCATTGACGTTTGCATGTACATAAAATACTTTCTGATAATAGTGAGGGGTTAAATAGTTATTGCATACCTTCTCCTGATATCTAAAACCAAGGATCTATATACTACCTGCTAAAACTATGCACACGTACGTACTAGTATATCAAGTGAAAAAACTAAATATTTTATCGACCCGATAGCACCTACGTCTCTTTAAACAAAGGTTTAGGCCGATGTATTATAAGTTGATATAAAGCTTCATAAAGCAAATTTTGTAAATGTGAGCATAGAAATGAAAGATTATACATCATTTAAAATGTTAATTTTTTTCACAAATCTCAAAAAAAAAAATTGAAAATAAGTTTTCAAGGGACATTTCAAGTGGTCCTTTATTTTCAACACAGCTGGGAACTTGTAGTAGCCCACAATGCATTGCAGCTCATTCAGCAGTAGATAAAGTAAACATACAGCTAATTTACATGCTTTATGCTGACGTCTGAAAATCTAGGGGTCTCGACCTGTTAAACGATGTCATGCATATACATGGAAACAGGGAAAGTCACATGCAGGTAAAAACGTAGCATATTTTTGTATCTACTTGTATGTGGCATATTAGCCGATCAGCTATTTCAATCATAGCTTCAAACAATGTTTGCACAAAAGCACTTGTCATGCACCACCTGTCTCTATAATCGAGAAAAAAATATCACCATACTATAATAACAAGATCTTGTTTACACCAGGAAAGCCAGGACATGATGCTTGAAAAATGCCAGCCTCCTATCGATTCCACTTGTCTTTGTTCATTAATGTGATCCTGGATTACATTCTGAAGCTGAATGTCTATTTCTCGACCCATTTTACCAGGAATCTTTCCTAAGTGAACTTAATATTCCAAAACACATTTAACTCTCGAAACACGACTATCTACATTCCAAAATGACGCTAGTAAAATTTGAAATTTAAAATTAACGAATCAGAGAAAAGCAAGAAGGGAATTTAAATACTGACTAATCATATTGTGTCCTTTAAACAAAGATTTCCGATGTTTAAAAAAGTAACTTTTCATATTTCAGAAAACTTATTTACGAGATCTAAAATTTTATAGAATCAATTAAATTAATCCAAGATCATTATTAAAATAAATATTTTGAATTTTTATCTTCAAATCATTCTTTTTTGTTTTGTCGGAATTTTCCGATTACAAAACGGAAACATTTACGGCTAGCCATCTTTTTTAAATACAGTATTCAAGTTGACTTGTGAAATAGACCTCAAAGTACAAAAACAAGGAGCAAACCACGCGAAATTATATACAAACCTGTGCAGCAGGGACAATTCAAACGATACCATCGTTTTTAGTAACGGTAAATATAAATACAAAAATCTTATTTCAGCCACAGACTTCACTAACTAAAAAATGCATATTGATTGACCTATATACGGCAGCTGTTGGGATTTTCTGTGTAAACAGATAAATCACGTGATCTCTATATTGTACATATTTGTCAGCTTGCAAGGCCACCTGAAGCGTGGAAGTTGTAAATACATGAAAATGTAAACACGCTTGAAATCTTCAAACCTTGATTCAACTGAAGTCTGAAGATTGAGATATTTTTTGAGAATACTCAATGATTACTGATTGGAATACACAAAGTTAAGTATACAAATTATTTAGGTCCTAACCACCGGTACCGATTTAAAGTTTCCTATTCAATAAATAAAACTGTTAAGTCAATGAACTGTTCTAACATGTGAACAAGCAGACGTATTGCAAGGAATTTATCTGTAAAATTTTTCATAAAATTACAATTTTCACGTTTCAAAACATTTGATAGGAAATAATAAAGTCCAAATTTAATACAAAAATATAGACTAATCGTATGTAACTTTCTGCAAATGTATTTAGTTTAAATTTAATAGATTCAATATTCCTTTAAAATTTAATAGTCTAAATTTGATAAAAATAATAAAGTTTAACTGTAAAGGCCTTTTCTGTAAAATTAATCAGTCCAAATTAAATACAAAAATAATACAGACTAAATGTATAAAAAAAAAATTGTAAAAGTCTATATACAGAAAAAATATATTTTAAAAGAATAGGTAAAAAAAAAATAAAATATTGAAAAGAAATCAATAAATCTAATTCCTCAAATACATAAATAATACATTGCAAAATATCAAAGTCAGATTTTAGTACAAAAATAAGAGACCAATTTCTGTGATAGAAAAAATTACATATTTTACTATATTATTTTTTTTAAAGTACTAAATGATATCATTAACAAATGTAATAGATTAAAAATATACATTTGTCATGTTGATGTATATACTTGTCAAAATTTCTAAGTCCTCACTTTTATTTTTTCAAAAAGTTAAAAACCTTAACATCAATTTACTAGTTGCTTACACATTTGCCTTTAATTTGCAATTCTTACCTGTCACGGCCAAAAAAATTGTAATCGAATGTGTAATTATTCGACCGTCACGTTTTTGTTAAAAATCATGAAGTTCGAGTTACATATGTTTTTCGGGTATATTCTTCATAATTTTTACTTCCATGTGTTCTCCATCTTTATAATTAATTGATAACGAAAAACACAAAAAAGTTTAATTAAAATGCGGTGTATGTCCACACAACAAAGTGCAAGTAAAGTTTAAATGACCCAAGCTGGTCGTAATTAACGAAAGTTCTGTTTCCTTTCACTGTATTACTTTATTTTACTTAAAACCTTTATAATTACCGCCCGAAAAACCAACAAAGCATACATGAATTCTTTTTAATAATAAGAAATAGCTAGATTTTCAACAAACACCACAAAATCATCCTAGAGTTTATCCGGAAAAATCAATGGAACCGGAACCGGAAGTGCCCTCCCCTCAATGTCAAACTGGAGGAGTGGGGAATACATGTAAGAAGATATTATTAAACTATTGTAGGCAAGGCAGAGATAATTTTGGTAAGCCTCCTTGTCATCCTAATCTTAACCCTTATTAACATGTATGGAAGAAGATAGACCGCAGTGTCAGACAGCTTTTCCAGCAGCAGAAACTAGCGGAACTAGAGGACGATCTAGTCTCCATATGGAAAAACATTCAATAAAAGATTTTTTATTAAATATTGTGAACTCTCTGAGGAACGGTTGTTTTGCCATTAATTCCTTTGAATAGAGGATAATGCAGTATTTAACGTTGTGATTTTTTAATTCTAGGGTGCCTTAACGTTTCTGCGTATTGTGTTAAAGCGCTTCAATAAAATAAATTAAGTGAGATAAAAATGGTTTGCTACTTTTTTATCCTGTATACTTATTAAATTATACTGTTAAAATAATTCAATATAAGAAAGGTGTAAAGTAAAAACTTGCCTGGGGACTTAGAAATTTTGACTAGTATATATTTTTTAATATGAGGAGGCTTCATCACCGTCGCTCCCTTGAATTTAAAATAATGGACAGAACCATTTCATTCTAGATTCTCTAGAAAAAGTTACAAATGGGAAAAGTTAACACACAACATATGATACATGAAAGATGAATGATGGATTCTTCTTGATCAGAAAAGCTACATAATTTAATTAAGTCTTTGAGTCAGGTCCTAAGCAAAAAAACAACTTACCTCTACCAACTTAGTTCTGCCCAAGTATCTAAACTCAAAGCCATATGATGACTGAATAATCCAAAGTCTCTTTCTGTCCACTTTCCAAATATGTTATATCGCACACCTCTCCTAAAGAAAGATGAAATAAAACACGAGCAAGCTGTTATTATTTCAATACTTTTGTGGGAATATTTCAATTTAAAATATTGTTGTGCAGTGTGTTTATAATTCTTACAGGAAAAAATAATGTATCGTTACAAAAGTCATTCTAACCAGAACTCCCAATACATTTACAATTAAAACATCAAACTACATATAATTGCATAAAATCATATTGTTTTGTTAGGAATAAACTCTAGAATGCACAAAAATGTTAACAATTTTGGATTAGGGGAAAAAAGGTAAAATTAATGAAAAGGGAAATAACTCTTTTATCGATCATATATTTTCGTTTTTACCTCATCAGTGCATGTTTCTGCATAAAGCAAGAGGAAGGGAATTAAACTAATAATATTTAGACAAAAAAATATTTTTTATCAACCAGTAAAAATCTTTCAAAATTAAACACCATTTCAAAGTGTATTAAGTGTGATTTATCTCCTCATAATGATAAAATTAAAGGTAGAGGTTATCAGAACATACTTCTGTTTTGTTTTTCAGTCTCTATGTACTAATTATCTCCACCATTTTTAATAATGAAATGAAAATGATAAATGAAATGATTAGTGAATGCTAAATCATTTCATTTCATTTCATGACATTTTAAAGGAAATTTAACAAAACATTTTCTATACTTATTAGATGTCTTTCAAAAAAAATTATCGGTTTGGAAAGTCCAGTCAGTAGAGCACCTGCATCTGACTAGTGATGCTTGGCACCCGGGTTCGATTCCCGGTTAAGCCACACATTTTCTCCCCAGTCCTAGAGCTCTGTGACACAAACAAGTATACATCTTGAAGACTATACCTTTCTCTTCCCTTTCCTCAATTTTAATGTTAGCCGAGAGGCATCCTTTTAAATCTTCGATATTCAGTTTTAATGCATTATTGTGAGCAGTCAAATCAAAAGACAATGAGGCACGTGGAATGTTTCTGTCAAGAAAGAAATTACTAAAACACTGAAATAATCTTTTTAAACACAATGCAGTAAATTAATATTTTTTATTGTTAGGCTTCTGATCACCGATGGTTGATAATGATTTTTCTCTAAGTGATCAAATGCTGGATGCTGGATCAAAGACATGAATTAAAATCAGAGTAAAGACTCCGTTTTTTTTTAAAGGAAAAATATTCTTAAGATTTGATACCAATACATGATTTCCTTTAATACTAGTAGCATCATTTCAATATTACTTTGAAAAAACAGTACTTGATTTAACATTCTTTTACATACGCAACAAGGGCAATCTCCATTTTCATTCAACTTCCTGTTTTGCTCTTGCTGGAATTAAAATAAAACTTTACAATTACTACAAATTCCATTTTTTCACAATTTATTGTCGAATTACAAATGTTAAATCTATGAAAATCCCATTGAGTCAGCATACTACAGAATATGTTGCCTATGATATACCGTAGAAAGATTTTTAATGGCTTCTGTATCGAAAACGAAAGTACTAGCCTGATGATAAAATTTTATTCGGAATGAGTATACAATTTGTAAGTTTTACTTTACTTTATTTTCATTTATTTATTTAATTTGACAAAAAACACATGTGGCTCAAGTCATGCATACAGTAAACAAATAGTATCTGCCTTTATTATCATAAATGATTGTTTCACAATAACAACTTTGAAAGGTTATCAGGAATGGAGATTGCATGTTCGAGATCAGCAAAATTTATGACAATTTTTGTATTTTCACGAGGTAGAAGAGTCAGGAATTGAGCGCATGTTTGTGACTCTTGTGACTGTGTGTTAGGTAAGTGCTCAATATTAACCTGTGAGTAGGTCTTGCACTGAAAGAAAAATCAAATAACGTTTGCAGTAAATTGACTTTAAAATTTATTTTTCTGAAACAGTCCTTGTAAGTGTAGACAATTGCAATGATTGGTTTTATACTCTGTAGACACCGCTGCATTATTTTTTTTGGCGGAAATCTGAATTTTAACACAGCAATTCATGCAAGTGTTTGCCATTAATTTAGGTCGTTTTCCATAAGTAAATTTATATAAAATCTTTAACGTCTGTACCTATGCCTTAAATCTATTTTTATTTACTTTGTTACAGCTACGGAGACCCATCTTGGCTAATGGAAAATTAAAGAATGAGTGGACTTAACTAGCCAGAAAAAATGCTGCAAATTTAAGTTCCATAAAATGTTAATTTTTTTCCATTATATAAACCCCCGATATCTTAACTTTGTATTTATGGTACGGATGTGAATTTAAAATGCTCTTTTCGAGGTAAACTAAATAAATATCGAAGGCATGGTGCCTAAAGATTTGTTGAATATCAATAGATAATCAGGGTCACGCATTTTTCATCGTCTGAATACAAAGTCAGCGCATGTTTGTCGGCTGTTCTTACGAAAAGTGTAGTTGTATATTGAACAAAATAATGTCGTATTAAAAGGAGAAGAGGCGACAAACGTGCGCTGACACTTAATTTAACAAAAAACATGCTCCAAACAAACTTCTCTCTTCCATTGTTACGACTTCGATTGACCTGTTAAATATTACAATTTATCACGTGATGACCACCTGCGAGTGTACTCGTGGAAACAGTTACATTGTATTCTTCAACGTGACCTAGATGTAAATCATTATGTCTTGTGCCGTTTTCAGAAGTTAGCACATTAAATGTTGTTTTAATTTTGCGTGTCCTCACATTTAAAAAAAATCATAATGACATCGCTGTAATATTCCAAACACGTATTCGAATTTCTAGAGAGAGAGATGGAAAGAGAGAGAAATGTCAACAATGACATCGATCGATAGCCCCGCCTCCTATTAATATTGATAGCGCGACTTAAAAACCACTCCGGGTACAAGTCAAATTCCGGAAGACGACACTAATGTATCCTTGTTTCAATTTTGATTCATGACAATAAGGCATTGCTTTTGTACACATGTTCTGGCTAAAATAACCGTGTATACGTCGCTCTTTCTAGTGGTTGTAATATATTTTGGATTCATTTTATGATCAACTTGTTAGAGTAGTCTCAAAAAGATCCAAAATAGGGCGTTAAGTCCACCCATTCTTTTATTTGAAGTAATGTGTACTTTTATAAAATACTTTTACTCTTTTGCCACACACATCTGTGCATTGTTATGAAGTGTAAATATTTTTTACCCAAGGCCAAGAGAGAAAGAACACTGAGCAATTTTATATGGTCTTAAAAAAGTCGCTTTAAAATCTACAAACAGGTCATATAAATATATAATGTTACGGTACAGCCTTTAAATATAGTCGATATATGTTGAGGGAAAGGAGACGTGATAGAGAGCGATTCGAGGTTTAATTGCCGAACCCTCCCTTGGGTTTCGACCCGATCCCAAATATGGCTTACGGACGTTTCAAGGCAGTATTTGTGGATTCTTTTTATCCGGCAACTTATTTTAACATTTGGGGCTGGTTGTTCACAAAATGGTTTTATAAGTGGTTTTAGTCATGAACATTTCGCTCGCTCATAGTTCAGCTCTACATACGGTTGACCTTCAAATAAATATAAAAATATTCTAGCATAGTTGTACATTATGTATAACGTTAAGTCTCTTCTACAAAATACGTACGTTTAAATAGCCTGTTAAACAAAGATTTTAAAATTAATTTCAAATTTACATGTAGTATGAATCTTACCTTTGTCTAAGCTTTATAAGATATCGATCCAAAGATGCATCAAAAAGGAAGAAATGATCACTCGAATAGTACACGATCTATATTATTTTTAACTATACTCTGGACAAATTTCATGAGGAGATTCACCTCAATACATTGCAAACTCAAAATATAAAAAAAAATCAAAAGTGCAAGAACGTTGCTAGAAAAAAAGTTTCAAGCATTGAATGTTATCTAGAACTTTATGCTTAAAAACCTTAGTAAAACTGTTAATGCTTCACACTCTTCATTTGAAGCTATTAATTAATGAAAAAGAGAGGATGAATTTACCAAAGACTTCAGTCTATATTCAATATGGGAAAGCATCTTTCTTGAAAGTAGCATTTTAGCTCATATGAGCTAAAAGCTCAAGAGAGCTTTTCTTGTCACATTTTGTCTGTAGTCTGTCTCTCTGTTCGTCTAGATAGTAGTCTTTCCGTCCGTAAATTTTACACATAATCGACTTCTCCAGAATTACTGGACCAATTTTAACCAAACTGTCAGAAAGCATCTTTGGGTAAAGGGGATTAAAATTTGTTCAAATGAAGGGTCATACCCTTTTTAAGTGGGATATAAAAAAGAAATAGTGAAAATTCGAAGGCATGTTTAAAGAGAACCAAATTTGTAAACTTATATAGAAAAAGCCACAGTACATCAAAGACATATGTAAGCATTCTTCGTTAGTGTAGATTCAAATTAGTTCAAATCAGGCCATCCCCTTTTCAGGGGGTAGGTTGCGACCACTTATGCATCAAAGGATTTCAATACTGGATCGGTTTTTTTGCTTTTTTTCTTGCCAAAGTGCTCAGGGTAGCGATGTGGCTAATGGCCCTTTTGGTGTTAAATGGAATATGTTTTATTTCATTTCTTTTAGAGGAGAATTAATGGCAAAAAAGGGAGAGTACCATTTGATTGATGATATGGAATTTTGTTCTCATTGTGGAAAGAAAGTTATCCTACCATCAACTTCAAATGCATGCACCATAACCTGTCCAAATACAGTGAGAAATGAGAATAGAGTACCACAATGTAATACAATAATTGCAAATTCACAAAGGTTTTGTACGAAATGTGGCTGGAAAGTAGATCCAAGAGCCTTCCTGTCCGATAGTTTAATGTGCTCTGAATCCAAAGAGAATGGTCAGTGCTGTGATGCTATCTTAATACCAAGTGACACATCTTGTTATGGATGTGGACGGTCAATAGAGAAAAATACTGTGCTTCAAGAGATTTCAAGTAAGACGTTTAAAGGTGTAAGAGTACACATTATATTCTGCAAACGAAAGACAGACTATTTCTTTAGTTTAAAATATATTTAATTCACTGAATTCTTAATAAGGTTTCTTATACATATACACATATTGCTTACATTCTCGATGACTAAGATCTCGTATTTGATAATTTGTACCTGTACTATATAAAAATGGTTTGTTAAAATCTTTTTCTCACTCTCATGGTCATTGAAACGTCTTTCTCTTTACATTTACATTTGTCCTAATATAATGTTTAATTTGCCTTATTTTGAGTTGTTATGTTTCAGATTTTGAAGGCAGCATCATAGGTCTTTCAAGATCTGATATTTCAAAATACTGGAAAAACTTTGAGGATATTGAAAACGGACAGATAACCATTCAGTCCTTTAACTCGATACAAAAAGAGCAAAAAGCATTTCAAGCAAATATTAAGGAAATAGCTGAAAGAATCGCACAAAAGAATTTTGACGAGAATTCGTTTATTATGTTGATGAAGGTTCGAAGAAAGGAAATGAGTAATTTTGAGGAAGCTGTGAATGACATACGATTCTTCATTCAGATTTGTAAACACTTTAGTGGTAAGTAACTTTTATCATAGATGAAATGAAGTCTAGCTCATACCAGTAATTGTATGGTTAAAGGTGCATATGTATCAATGTGTATGTTTTTGAACCGCTAATGCATAAAGTTAAGTTATAGATTCAATCCACATTTATTGAATTATATAAGATGTAATTGAATATTTCAATTTTTTTTCCTTTTGGGAACACACATATTAATTTAAGATAAAATTTGTTTTATCATTATTAATGTCAAAATATTTTCTTTTACGTCGAAACAAAATGAATTATTCAATGAAACACCTAACACGATGCAGTAATTCCTGTTGTCATCCAACTTTGTTACAGATCTAGATGTTATAGATGTAAAACTGTAGATCTGTTATCAATAAAGAGACACCGCAATATTAAAGGAATTCATTATTTTCATACATCATTGATGATAAGGCTTATAGAAACAATCCAACCTTCAAGTTATTATCTCAAACATGATGGGAAGGAAAAAAATCTTAGATCAATTGTTTTGCGCAGATTTTATTCTTATTAGATTATTATTATGTACGGAGAATAGGTTCAATCAACTTATTCAAAATATATATATACTGTAAAATCACATAATGTCGTTGCCTGTAAATTGCATGTAAACACATAAAAATGAAATGAGAGCCCAGAAGTAGATAACTAAAAATAAATTCATATGCATTCTTTACCTATTAGTGGAAACAGATAAATACAATACAGTACTGGAAAAATTCAGTCAACTGGAGAATTTTTCCATCGCAAACTTATGCCATCCTGTTGGATCGAAAACAGTGCACAACTTAGACTCATATGTACCCACCATTTGTGGTTTCGAACTAGATGAAGAACTTAGTGCACATATTCAGGATCTAAAAAGGTAAAAAAAAATACAAAGATTCCTAATTTGTTATCCTAGCTGCCAAGTATAAAGATTACATGAGAATTTGGGATGTTTCGTAATCAATGTTACATTTTTAAAATTAAAATATTTTTTATTCAATTGTGTAAATACAAACTATATGTGCCATATGTAATACTATACACTAATCCTGCAGCTTTATTCCTTATACAAGACAGGTAACCACTGCATCAAAATTGTAATAAGATATACAAATACTGATTTTGTAATTCAAATATTTTTTTTCTAATTTGATAAGATAGATCAACAAAAGACCGAAAAGTAAACCTCTATTGCCAATATAATTTTAAAAAAAATCTTGAAAAAGTTTTTGAAAGGAATGAAAAATTAATATATTGGTTGGTCATTAGATAAAATGAATCTAATTGATACATCAATTGAATTAAAGAAACACCTATCTACATCTACTTCTTGTAGATTTACAATGTATCATATATTATGGGACATCTTGTAAAATCTTGATAAAGTAAACAAAAATTTCATTTTTTTTTTCTTGAAAGCAACTTGTATTACTCAAAATATCAATTAACCCTATTGTTCTTGACTACTACCTTATTTTATCCAATAATTACATGTACTAGAGTAAATAAGCTGAGATAAAAATACAGGTAAGTAGCTGAAAACTCTATTATACCCCGGTCTATTGTTCTCAAGATCAATATGATTCCTATTTTTAATACTATAGATAAAATTTCTATGTAGTGTAACCTGTGAAAGTTCAAATGAAAAAAAAAACAACTTAATTAAGGACTCGGACATCATTGAATGTATAAAGCACTGCTCAGGTGTACTGCTCCCTTCTAAACTGGATTCTTCACTTCATTTTCAACTAGGAATGTTTTGATGTGAATGATGTTATATACAAACAAAACTGTATTGAAAAAAAAGGTTGTCATATATCATTCCCAGTTTAATTTTTTTTGTTTAGAAACAGTAGTGAAAAACTTTTCATTAAGTTATGGACGAAAAGAGGTGGAAAATGTGTTGAGGATAAGAAGGGTATTCCTCTGACAATAGAAGAAGTGATATCAAAGGTCTGGAAACCAGTATATGAAGATTTGACCACTGCCAAAAGAATACAAAATGGTTCCATGTTCTTCAGAGAGTTTCAAACCTATTACATGAAGACAGGGGACAATTTGATAAATGATCTAAAAGGTTTATCAGCTGATGGTAGTGTAGATTGGATAAATGAAAGAATGGAGCAATTTCTGATGTACAGCAGAGTGCAACAATGTGTGGAGGGAGCCACAACCATTAAGAATGTCATAGACGCTTATGATCTTGAGGGACAATTTGAAAATCTCAACATAATATTAGAACTGGTAAATAAGATTAAAACATTCTTATTTCTTTTTTTTTGAAATCCCGAAAAACAAACTCCAATTAACCTCTGAAATCTATTGGAAAGTTTCAAGTAAAAGTAACTTAGATTTTTCATAAAATTAATTTATTAATTAAACATTGTATTATTTAACTTTTCTATGATGTTTTTTAGTCATACCCCCAGTATGCAAGACAATGTTTTAAGCTCATATTGTCAGAGACCAGCAGAGCTTATGCGATAGTAATGTGTGCGTCTTCCGACCATCTGTCTGTTTTTCTGTCAGTTCATATTTAAATGTTACCCTGTCTTCACTTTTAGTCTGATTTCCATACAGCTTGGCACAAATGTAGACTCCACTTAACGATTCATATTTCTGTTTATCGGTTAATGAATTGTATGAACGGTGTTGCCTAGGTTAAAATAGATAAATTGCTGCAAAATACTTTCAAAACGCTACTTTTCCTACAGTTGTATTCTAATTTAAATATAACTTGGTACAAAAGTATTACCCCCAGTTTTGTTCTGTTTTAAATTCAATTTTGGTCAAATGTAGACTACTCTAAAATACAGCATGGTTTCTGTTTGTTCTGTATTTGATTTCGATGACCGGCGTTTCCATGGTACTTGTACATGTACCTAAATATAAAAATTCCTTTAATATTTCTTCAGAAGTCTTATTTTTCTACAGTTTTAGTCTGATTGCAATCTTGCTACAAAAAAAGACTTCATCAAGGAGTAATATCTTTTGTTGCAAAGTTTCATGTCCATCTATTACTCTTCCTATGTTATAAATACAAACCAGATGTAAAGCCATAGACTCGACAGATACTTCTGGTTTATTCTGAATATGCTCTACTTAAAGCTGCTTCTGTATTGTTTTGCACAAAAAATCAGGTTCTGCTGTTCTTGACAAAATAAGTTTTAAACAATTTTTACTATGCTTATATATCCTCAAAATTTTTATCCTCTCTTGTGGACCACCCTCTCCTTGGGGATCATGATTCGACATTTGAATGTGTATGAGAAATCTTTTATCTCAAATAAATTTTTGGATCGATATATTTAGAGCCTATTAACCTCACTGAAATGTTGCTACATTCAATTAATATATGAAATTGAAGAAATGATATGTAACAATTATGGGGTACCGACTCTCTGATAAGAAAACTTTCAAACTTCAACAGAGGAATACAATCCATAGTTTGCTTTATCAGAGTTTCCTAATTGAAACCTCTGTGTTGTCAATTCGATGAACTCTCAAAATGAAATGGAAACATTACAGTGCAGGGAACTAATTTTGTTACATAAACCAGCATCAGGATCAGCATAAGTAGGATCAGGATAGAACTAGCATCAGCATCAGCATTTAAAAAAACAGCATTACTTGGATCAGCATCAGCAAGCAAAGGATAGAACTAGCATTGACCAAAGTGAAAACAGATAAAGGAAAGTCATTTAATACAAATTACAAATAAAAATTACCCCAAAAATTATTTTTAATGGCTTAAAATAGCGATGCTGTTTTTGAATTATCCACTTCCGGCAGGATAATCCTACTTTCGGTAGCATTACTAGCATTGACCTAGTTTCAAACCAGCATCAGGATAAGGATCAAACCAGGATCAGGATAAGGATAACTAGCATCAAAATCAGCAAGCAAAGGAAGCATCAAAATCAGCAAGCATAGGAAGCACCAAAATCAGCATTGATGCTGTAACAAAATTATTTCCCTGCACTGTACCTTCTATTTCTTTTGCGATTTGTTTTACCAAATCGTTTTATTATATTCAACAATAAAATTTTTAAAACTTCAAAAGCACTTTAAATTGAATAAGCTGTCTGATTAAGGACCATTTAAGTATATAATACGGAATTTCATTAGCATTACTTTTTTTTTTTTTACATAAAAAGATATTCAGAGGAATTACAAATATATCTTTTTCTCTTACAACCACATACAACTTTGTGATTGTATATGATTTTAATTGGTATGATACTAAGTGTTATTTTAATACTCACCTCATACTTTAAATTTAGTATTGTGATATTTCATCTTTACTCTTTTTGTTCTCTACGTTGAAATTTCTTTATCGCATTATCTGACACAGATATCATTTCTTTTAAAATAAGCAGCGCCACATTCACATAGAGCAGACGATTCTACCAATGCGTCACGCTGGCGACTTAAGTATAGCATCCTTTTTTATCGAATCAACAGAGATATAAACCCCGTTTGCAGGTTATGAAAGTATATTCCTGCATAATGTGAGGGCAGTTGACGATTAAAAAGTTTAAGTCATCTCTTTTATCATAACGTTTGACTATAAGACTACCATTAACGATTTTTTCAAGATGTGTCAGACTCTGTGGTATCTTTTATTTCAAGCTCACAGGGATATATCGTTTCGAAATACACTGCTAAATTTTGATTTTTGTAACAATTGATAATTTTCTAATAAATTCTGACTTAGCTTGAATGTTTGGTTACCTTTTTAATTCTAAGACACTTTTTACTAGGCAAATGGAAAGGATATTGCAATGTACAAACTGGACAAAGATTTGAGAAAGACAATGATGAGCTTGAAGGGAATGTCAGGGGAACAAAAGCGTTGTCTAGAGGCGTTTATTGATTGTAAACCTCTTGTGGAATGGATTAGAAGAACCATGAGAAGTATGTTATTAAGAACTTAATTCAAGTATTAGGATTCCGGATATATTTCATAATTAAAAGAATCTAAGTATGAAACAGATGTGTCGGACTCTGTGGTATCTTTTATTTCAAGCTCTCCAGAATATATCGTATCGATGTAGGAATGGAAAAGACCATTGTTAATTGACAATACGTCGTCGATATATCTGAATGTCGAAATAAAGGCCACAGCAAGTGTTTTCTTTTTTTTCACTCATAAGATTTTGCACAAATTCTGCTTCATATGAATACAAAAATAGATCTGCTAATAACGTAGCGCATATGGTACCTATGGAAATTCCAATATTGTTGGAAGACCTGGTCTTCAAAAACCACATAGATATTGTATTTAGTATTGTTGGTATGTTTGAGCACTTTTAAGATAACCATCAAATGACTTAAAAAATTATACAAACGTCGTGATCAATTACTTGGTTACTCTCACCAGACACATAATTTCTGACAATAACTTATTTAGTACAGGTTTTCAAAAGATAAGCGTAAAAATATATATCAGCCTATTTCAACCAAAAGTCGTAAAAATTTACAGCCGTAAAATAACCTATTTTACGGTAGATCTGCTTATAACGGGGGGGGGGGG
>PRKT01000395.1:355086-417353 GCA_003671525.1 Saccostrea glomerata
ATAAAATGTAATGTGTAATGTAATTAATTACTTTAACAAAGTAATTGTAATTTAATTAATTACTTTTCTAAATGAGAGTAATGTTAATTGTAATGGTAATGATAAAAATTCCAAAGTAATTGTAATGTAATGCATTACATTTCAAAGTAATTGACCCCAGGTCTGCCTACGCCTATGCGTATATATGGTTTCAAGGAGCTTGGGAATTGAACATGATCGAGTTTATAGTGAACAAAGCAAGCTCTGAAAAACTTTGATATTTTATAATTGTAATTTTTCTTTAATGTGTGATTTTTTTGTCTTGGCTACATTAAAGCAGTTCCTTCTTTTCAGTTCTATAATTTGTGCACATGCACACTGATCTCGATCTCGGCCAAATTATATATATATAAAAAGAAAGTAGGATAAAAAAGAAAAGAAAATTAGCACGATGGACAAGTAGGTTTAGCAAAATAAGATGTATTATTTTGAAACATTTGAGCCATAATTATTATTTTATTCTTTGCATAAAAAGAGAGTTGGATACCG
Organism: Saccostrea glomerata; assembly: GCA_003671525.1. NCBI lineage: Eukaryota > Metazoa > Mollusca > Bivalvia > Ostreida > Ostreidae > Saccostrea > Saccostrea glomerata. The sequence continues at coordinate 355,615 of PRKT01000395.1, forward strand.
TATTATGAGATAGTTTTTATATCAAACCACAAATGATGTTAATGAATGAAAGTCAAAAGACGTTTAACTTAATTTTTTGTTTGTCAAGGTTTTTAATGGCTGATTTTTTTTCTCTTTCAAATAGCCCTCTACCTACTTTTAATTTGCTTCTGGCGCCAATGTGAGGGGAGGGGAAAAGGAGGAAGTTACATGGGCTCTTCAAAGCATATACTCAATAATATAATAAGCTAATTATCAGTTTGAACAGTCTCTTTAAACATGGCTACAGCGTTTTATCGATTGCGTTGATGATTTTAATGATGACAACAAAACAAAATATTTTATACTTGACTTCATTTTCTTTCTTTTTTAAATAAATATTTTTTTACGAAATGATAGAGGTGTACAGCAGTTTATTATTTTTAATACAAAAATTGCTATTTGCTATTTTCTAATGCATGGCATGGACTGTGGCTTATTTAACCACAAACAGAGATGGAAAATATATTAAATGGTTTAGACATCGGGATCGAGATGCCTCTCATACCTCGATACGGATACGGATACGTATACGGATACGGATGCGTCAGATAGAACAATCTCTATTACAATGTAGAAATCAGAAGAGAATGTCAAATAATTCAATAATTGTTTATATAATAATAAGAGATACAAAACATATTTTTGAGAAATGTATCGTATAACCTTAATACATGTACTCTCTCTAAACCATCTTAAGACAAATTTGTAGAATTTTGAGAGGCAAAAAAACCATTAAAATGTCATTTTGGTCAAACCCTTTAGTACATGTAGCTACATGGTTTAAACAAGTTGACTATGTTAAATTGTTTTGATCTCACCAGATATATTTAAAAATGAAAATGGTACCTCATTTTCTAAAAAGATATCTGCTGTATTTTTAGAGTCTTGAGGATGTACTTCAACTGTATGTTCAGATAGACAGCAAAGGTCGTAGATCAAAAATGAGGTTCACGTACAACACACTCCAAGAACTTCAGCACAAAATAATGATGGTAGACAGCAAGGACAATAGCAACAGAGTAGATGCTGAAAAATTTATCGAGGTAAAAATGTCATATAGTATTATGATTTAATATCTTAATTGTGAAGTATCTGTATTAAAATGACTGCTCATGTTTTTGTTATTCTTGAGAAAATGAATTTTTAAATAAGTGATCTTTCCTATATATTCCTACCTTAAACGTTTTTCACTTGCGTCCGCAGTCCCTACCCCAGGGGTCATGATTTTCAAATGTGAAGGTTTGAAGAATGTTTCCATAAGACAAATCATGTCCTTACTTTTCTCAAGGAAAAGATTCTAAAAGATGTTTCTGTACCTGTCAGATTTATATATAAATCGTCCACTGTGGCCCCATCTTACTCATAGGGGTCATGATTTGAACAAACTCAAATTTTTACTACCTGAGATTGCTTCCATGTAAATGTTACCAATCAAGGCTTTCCTATTCTTGAGAAATTTTTTTCTCAAGATTTTTAGCTCACCTGAGCCGAAGGCTCAAGTGAGCTTTTCTGATCACACTTTGTCCGTCTGTCCGTCCGTCCGTCTGTAAACTTTTAACATTTTCGACTTCTTCTCAAGAACCAATGGGCCAATTTTAACCAAACTTGGTACAAAGCATCCTTGGCTGATGGGGAGTTTAAATTGTTAACATGAAGGGCCAAGTCCCCTTACAAAGGGAGATAATCAAGAAAAGACAAAAATAGGGTGGGGTCACTAAAAAATCTTCTTCTCAAGAACCACTGGGCCAGGAAAGCTGAAACTTATGTGGAAGCATCCTTGGGTAGTGTAGATATTAAATTGTGAAAATCATGACCCCCGGGGTTAGGGCGGGGCCACAATAGGGAATCCAAGTTTTACATAGAAATATATAGAACAAATCTTTAAAAATCTTCTTCTCAAGAACCACTGGGCCAGGAAAGCTGAAACTTATGTGGAAGCATCCTTGGGTAGTGTAGATATTAAATTATTAAAATCATGACCCCCGGGGGTAGGGCAGGGCCACAATAGGGAATCCAAGTTTTACATAGAAATATATAGAACAAATCTTTAAAAATCTTCTTCTCAATAACCACTGGGCCAGGAAAGCTGAAACTTAGGTGGAAGCATCCTTGGGTAGTGAAAATATTAAATTGTTAAAATCATGACCCCCGGGGTTAGGGCAGGGCCACAATAGGGAATCCAAGTTTTACATAGAAATATATAGAACAAATCTTTAAAAATCTTCTTCTCAAGAACTAATTAGCCAGGAAAGCTGAAACTTATGTGGAAGCATTCTTGGGTAGTGTAGATATTAAATTGTTAAAATCATGACCCCTGGGGGTAGGGCAGGGCCACAATAGGGAATCCAAGTTTAACATAGAAATATATAGAACAAATCTTTAAAAATCTTCTTCACAAGAACCACTGGGCCAGTAAAGCTGAAACTTATATGGAAGCATCCTTGGGTAGTGAAGATATTAAATTGTCAAAATAGTGACCCCCGGGGGTAGGGTGGGCCCACAATAGGGAATCCAAGTTTTACATAGAAATATATAGAACTAATCTTTTAAAATCTTCTTCTCAAGAACTAATTAGCCAGGAAAGCTGAAACTTATGTGGGAGCATCCTTGGGTAGTGTAGATATTAAATTGTTAAAATAGTGACCCCGGGGATAGGATGGGGCTACAATAGGGAATCCAAGTTTTACATAGAAATATATAGAACAAATCTTTAAAAAATCTTCTTCTCAAGAACCACTGGGCCAGGAAAGCTGAAACTTATGTGGAAGCATCCTTGGGTAGTGTAGATTCTAAATTTTAAAATAAAAAAGGGAAGGGGGTTGTTGGGCATGATAGGTATAGCAAGAGGGGAAATCTGGTAAAGATCTGCATCACCCAAGTTACTCAGGTGAGCGATGTGGCCCATGGGCCTCTTGTCCTATATATTCAAATTTAAATATTTTATCGTCATTTATTGACCCACCTTACCCTCGGGATAATGATTTAAACAAATTTAAAACTGCACTACCTGAAGATGTTCTCAAGTAAGTTTTATCTTTCTTGAACTAGGGGTTCTAGGGGAGACGTTTATTAATGCATATACACATGTAAAATTTGACAAACCATTAATACCCTGCTCTACACCCTTTTCATAATTTGAACAAACTTAAATCTACACGATTATATCACGATCCATAGCAATATATTGTATAGTACAACCTGGAAAATTGTACAAAAATTGAAATTTGCAAATTAATAGTGGATTAGTTGTAATAAACACGTATTTTACAGCTGGATTGATTGATTTTTTTTGGCATGTTCCATCGTTTTTTGCCAAGTGGTTCAGGAGAAGCTTTTTAAAAAAAATGCTATAATTCTTTTTACAATTTTATAATCATATCCTTTTAGAAGAAGGCGTGGTTCTTCACTGGAAAAACTTTAAGCATCTTTATCTACGATTTCTAAATGGCAGAATTTGTTTGAAATTGGCTCAGTGATTTTTGAGATATCGAAAATTTGAAAACTTTACTCACGACGGTCGACTACAGACAAAAACAGATAGCAATAGGTCACCTGAATCAGGTGACCTAAAAATAGATGGTTAGAAAGATGTCGGTTATAAGTTGAATCAAGTTTGCTCACCAGAGACAAAGCCTTATGTGCACGTGCTGATTGAATTGCGTGCCTTCTCAGTCATCCTTTGTGGTGCCATCGCAATTTTTTCACATTCCATCTTTTCCAAAAAAGCGTAGTCTATTTCAACTAATCTTGACACAATGCAGAATTAGTTAAAGCATTCAAGCTCGTTAAAAAGAAGGATCATGCTTTCATTTGTACAAGGCTGATAAAAAAAAAATGATAAAGGGCTATAGTACGTAATGCTCTTTTTTAAGCATGGTACTAATGATCAAGGAAATAACCTTACTAAAATGAATCTTTCTTTTTTAAATTTAAATAGTAAATGCAAATTTTTTATATATAATTTTACAGACCGAATTAATTAATTAAATAGGCCCAGATTTGTTTTCTAAAGTAAAGAACAAGGTTCACTTTTGTCTTTTTTTGCCCTTAAATATCTGGAAAACTGAAACTGCATAGTTTTAGATACATGAAACAATGCATTGAATATCACTTAGATCTCTGGTGACTACATATCTATCAAACATGACGTAATTTTCTACTAGTCAATGTATTATGACGTCACGAAATGCGTCAATTACCTCATATTCTGAAAAAATCTACAAAAGCGGCCAATTTTTAAAGCTATTTCCGATTTTTAATGTAGAGCGCAACCTCTGATCTAAAATATGCAACTAGTAAATGATAGAACTATTGTTTTATTTTTTAGATCAGAGAGTGCGCTTATATTATTTTTCTTCATTGAATGCGCTCAAACATACATGTTTACCTAAAAGTTCAAGAACATTACAATATCATAAACCAGTTCTCCAAGATCTGGACTCTTAGGATAAAAATTTTAATAGGATATGAAAGCAATAAGTCTATTTTATTTTAATGCTTCAAATGGAAACTAAAGTGCTGATCAATCAATTGGTATATCTTCAGGGCCATTTTATGCATAAAGTAAACCGACCTCTTTCAGGGATTAAAACATCCCCCTGACCTCTTTTTAAAAACTACTTTAATCTTTTAAAAAAAAATCTTCATTTCAGATTACATCTATTAAAAACACTTTTTCCACACATGAGTGAACAAAGCAGTCCCTGGAAGCAGTCCGAGGGACTGCTGGGTTGGCTTTCAAGAACAGTCCCAGAGCAGTCCTACAGCGGTCAAAAAGCGGACTGCTCTCTGGGACTGTTTGGGTGTCAGCTTTGGCTTCATTGGTATTGTATAATACTCATAATGTGCACACAGATATTGTTGAACTTGTTTTGAAATCGTTTTGTTTATATTATCACATTTACTCCAACCTATGTGGAACAGTACCTTAAACGAGATATTGCCAGAGATTCTGATTTTGCTTGATCATAGTTTTTAAGGGATTCCCTTTTTTGAAAAATAATGTGCTACCTTGTTTAGTGATTTTTTATAATTCAATTTTAGATATTTAATGCAGTTGTAAGACTTTGCAATGTGTACATCAAACTTGTGTCCTCTGGTTGTGTGCTGTTCTCAAACTGGCAGGCCAGATTTCTTTGTGATCCCGAGAGAAAGGTGTGTGCATTTTTAAAATTCGAAAATGGGGAAGGTTGCACCCAATTAAAAGGAAGAAAAACTAAGGAAGAGGATATCAAGACTACAATTCCTAGAATTACCAAATTCATGGAAAAATGCCTTGAAAATTGGTTGAATTATATTGAGCAGAAAAGGGATGAGTACCACCACCTAAATTTCTTCACAATTGATCAGATAGTGATTTTGCAAAGAGAATTAGTTTTAATGGGAGGTGAAGTAGAACCAAATGATTTTATTTACCCAATCTTATCAATTGTCAAACATGACTGTGCAAAGATGGATGTAATTGATGCACTGATGAAGGCCAACATTGAAGTGTCGAAAAAGGAAGATGAAGTCAAGAGTGCGGTGATGGAAAACTCTGCTGTTGCAGAATTTGTTTCAGAAATGATGAAATCCGGTTTCTCTGAGACATCAGCAAAAAAGGCTTTAAGAGCAGGAATTGATCCGACTGAAATTGATGAAGGTACTCTTTATTCATTTTTATACGCCCGTCTTAAGACGGGACGTATTATGTTATAGGCTTCATGTCCGTCTGTCTGTCCGTCTGTCCGTCTGTCCGTCCGTCCGTCTGTTAGCTTTTCTCGTGTCCGGCTCATAACTTGAATACTATAAGGCCTAGAGTTATCAAACTTTGTCAGCTGATACATCTTGGGTAGAAGGTGTGTCGCGCACAAAAAGTAGGTCGCTCTGACCTATAATTAAAAAGTTATAGCCAAATATGGAAAAATCCTGTCCGGTCCATAACTAGAAAACTATTAGACTTAGAATCATCAAACTTGGCCACTTCATGCATCTTAGGTAGAGGGTGTGTCGCGACCTATTTCAAGGTCACTGTGACCTTTAATTTAAGTGAAATTTAAAAAAAAAATGTCTTGTTTTCTCTTCATTTACACACTCCAAAAAATGTAAAAGTATTGCACTATTCTTATTAGAAAAATGTTAAATCAAGAAAATACTTATTTTTTTAAGCATATACTTGACAGCAATCTATAACAAATGTAATGTATGTTAAAGAAATTCCACCACTCCCATGAGTTTAATTATCAAGCACTGGTCAAGAAGAATTTTGATAACAGAAAATTGCATGTCAAATTAGAGAAATTAATGAGTTTAGTGTGAGGAAGAGCATCGATGCTATCTATATCCCTTGAGTATTGGGTCAAATGGGTAATCCTGTTGGATTAAAAATAGCTCTTTTTGGCTAGCATAAGTTTTAAAATGAATTTGATGAGAAGTAAATAAAACTAATTTGATTTTGCATAATAAACTATTTTGATATTACATAATATTATGAACTTTAAAAAAATAATTTTATGGGGGTGGGGTGGAATCAGCATGTGATGTCCATATGAATTGCATATTAAAACCTGTCTGCCATTAAATCTAACAAAAAAATCATTGAGGTTTTATATGTTTTAAAAATGCTTTATGGTAGATAGTGCAGATCCAATAATCTCTTGGGAGTAATGAGTAGACAAGCATCCAGTTAAAGATTAATTAATGTGTTCAGTGTAGCAAGGCTATAGTTGTCTCAATCATTTCTTCAGAGCATTATCTTAATTAACTGACAGTGCATCCTTTGGGAATTAGACAGAAGAACTGTTGGTCAGTTTATATTTGATGGCCAGCCTTTTATTTTCAAAATTAATTAGGTATAGATTAAGTTGTTAAGACTAATTTGATATTGTTTAATATGATAGGCATTTGGCAAGGTCTAACACAACCAGTATAGAAATCTATGAATGATGCAGTATATGTTATAATTAATGCCTACACCACAGGAGATGGATAAACACATTTTTTAAGGAGTTGAAAAATCATGGAAATCTTAAAATCAAGGTTGACATGATTTTCTTGCACTTTTAATTGTTTAAGGTAATTGTAATTTTTTGACGGGCGTATCATGCTGTGGCGTGGCACTTTATTTGAAAATGATATCTCATATTATTTGCATTTTAATTTATTCCAAACTTTTGGCTCATCTGAGCTGTAAGCTTAAGTGGCTTTTTCTTATTATTTGTTGTTTTTCTCCATTATCTTTCAGCTCATGTCCTTAAAACTGTCTTTCAAATTAACACATTGTTGTCTTCTTTTCTATATTTCTTTTTGACCTATTTTAACAGAAATTTCCATTCATCCAATCATGCCCGAAAGTATCTCCGTATAAAAGCATTCGGATTTATGATCATCTTTCATGGGGAGATAACTAAGTCACAGATAAACTGGTACAAAATGAAAGCACACACTAATCCATTATATTCCCTTTTATTTTAAATTTTGGATCAAACTAATTAGAATGGGACTTTTCTTTTATATCTTATTAATTGAGATGAATTATATTTCATATTTGATAGATTAAATTCTAAGAATGGACATGTTTGCTATCAAATTGTTTCTGCAGCTAGTTATAAAAAAAATCTTAAGATACAACACATGTATTCAATTGTAGGTATAGTGTGGTGCATGGAATTTGAGGACCATCCAGATTTGCAGGCACAGGTTGTCAAGGATTATAAAGGCTGGACAGAAACGGACAAGACTATTTCCTCTATGATCCAAAATGTCTTATCTAGACTTCAGTGTGAAAAAGAGTAAGTAAAAGAAATATACCAAATACTTTATAAGGACTCGGTCAGTTAAATCTTAATAAACCGTGAAGCGGTTTCTTACAAAATGTAAACCGCTCCAATCTAGGTTATACCAGATTAACTTAGGTTGCCATTTAATTCATTCCTTATGATTTAATTTTCAATTATTAAATATGAAAAACAAGACAAATTATCCCTTAAAAACGCATTCAGATTGTTCAGATTTTCAACGTATCGTCAAGCGGATTACCGGTAATATGTTCTTAACGTTAGTCAATGTAACGTAGACAACCCAGATTAAAGAAATATATATTTTAATTTTTTATCGAATCAAATTACGCTTTAAAACAAAAATTGAATTTAAGAAAACATTTCAAATAGCGACGAATTTTTCCTCAAATAATCTTAGGATAATATAACCTAACAACCATAAACTTTGTGCTCATTCTTTTTCAATAACGTTTATACTGAAGATAATTTATATATACATATATGTAAAATGAATAAAATTATAGTTAGGCTTGTTGAGCAAAATTGGACAAAGAGACGTTTCAGCTTGACAAATTTATAAATCGAGAAAATGCTCAAGTGAGCTTTTTTGATCGAAATTTGTCCTTTGTCTGTCGATGTCGTCGTTGTCGTCCGTGTTGTTGTTGGCGTCGTTGTTGTTTTAAACTTTCACATTTTCCTCTTCTTCTCAAGAACCACAGGGCGAATTTCAACCAAGTTTCCATTGGTGATGGGGATTCAAGTTTGTTCAAATAAAGGGCCATGTTCTCTTCCAAGGGAAGATAATTATGTTGTAGTGAAAAGTTGATGGCATTTTTATACAATCTTCTCCACAAGAACCACTGGGCCAGGAAGGATGCAACTCACGTGGAAGCACCCTCAGGTAGTGTAAATTTAAATGTTCAAGTCATGACCCCTAGGTATAAGATGGGGCCACAATAGACAATCAAAGTTTTACATAAGAATGTATAGTGAAATCTTCTGAAAATTCTCAAGAACAGCAAAGTCGTCATTCGTCACATTTATATGGAAGGACCCACAAGCTTCCTTAAAAACTTCCTTATAAATATGACCAGTCATGGCTTTGTTGATCTTAAGAAGAAGATTTTGAGAAAATATATTCACTTCAAGATCCATAGCAATATATTGTACAACCTGATAAAATGTACAAAAAATTGAAATTAATAGTGCATTCGTTGTATTAGACACTTATTTTACAGCTGGATTGATTAAGTGATAATCATTTTACTCCGAGTCGAAAACATATTTCAGCTATTATTCAGCATTATACCATACATTAATTGTTATATATTTTAAGTTTGATTGCGGGGGGGGGGGCGTTCTGTCACATGACACATCTAGTTTAAAACGTATTAATTTAATTATGGTTATAACGCTGTATTTGATTGGATAAAAGATTTACTTTATATTGTATGAAATGGCTTGCCTACGTCACAATGACTTTCGTCAAAAACGTATCAATTCGCTTGACGTTACATTCAAATTTTGTACAAATTGAGGCCATTTTATAAGAACAATCATAATTTTTTCTTACATCAAATGAATGAAAATTAAATCTTACATCAAATGAATGAAAATTAAATAATAAGCAATAAATCTAATAGCTACCCATTTTATACGGTATAAAATGTATTGGAACAGTTTACACTTTTTTATGAACTGCTTCGCGGTTTATAAAGCGTAAACTGCACCAACCCAGTTTATACCGTATAAAAAGGGTAGCTATTAAATCCATTCCTTAATTATAATTGATTTAAGTTTTATTTCATAACTTTAATGATGATCAATTAATATTTTACATTTCTTATAATTCTTTAAGCATTGGCTTATGCTTAAAGTTCTGCGGTATTGTCAAGTAATTATATGACCTTACTTTAAAGTCATTAAAAGTTCTTTTGAACTTCTTTAAAGTATTTTTGACATTTCGACTGAATCATTTCTAATTAAAAGTGTAATGTTTATATGTTTATTTTTACAAGTACTTTTGAAAAACTTGTATGAATTTTGAATTGTTTGAACAACGTTGAGAAGGACACAGGTAAATAGAGAATTTAGAAACATTTTTTTTGTCTTGTAGCACCACAGCAGCAGACACCCTGATTCCAGACCTAGAGCAGTTGTGGGAGGAATTCCTGTCCTCCATTTCCTCCAGTGTGTCAGATTATCTCAGTGTGGAACATCTGGGGATCATCCTCAGGAGACTCGCAGAAACTGGTCTGTATACTATCTATCAGCAGAAGTCTTTTCTTGTTAGATAGCTAGTAAATGTGCTATGACACATTTATACATTAGTTTAAATGTACAATACTTTTAAAACTTGATATCTCAAACTTTGATATGAATGCCATGGACACATCGGAGCAAGTTGCAGTGTCAATCACTTTTTCTTTTATATGTATTGTAAACCTGGATATCTCAAATAATTGGATATTTGAAATTTTTTACCTACATGTCTCTTTGGGTTTGGGATAGCAATGTTCAATTTTTTTTCATATTTATAGAAACATTTAGTGTTCAACGCCCTTTCCTACCTTGCTTTGAGAAAGGTGTTCCAAATCTGTTACTCTGTCCCCAAGGTATGTATTTGATGATGCTGATAAACAATTGTCTAATGTCATCATTGGTGATTTTCAGTGGTTTAAATTGGATACATATTTAAAGTCCTATTTTAGTATCTTTGTCTGTCTTTCTAACTGCCAAACTCTTGTGTGATGCAATATCTTAAGCACTGTAGAATAGTTAAGTCAAGTTTCTCCAAATATTAGAATGATTTCATATTTATTTAACACACTGTGAAAGTCAGGTAAACATTTAAGGATCCAAAAGCCTTTGCTACGTTTTTTATTCATTTGCACAAATTGCAATTTTAAAATTTCTAGATTATTGATTTGTGAATACTGCAAGGTTTATGTAATTTAATCTATTTTCAGATGAGATATTGAACACAGTGCTGACAATCTACAGTCAGGATCCAGATCAGCCTCTTCCTCAGTCAGATGAGATCATCATGTGTACTCCACACACCACTCTGGATGAGGTCTGTTTAAACTAACCTGAATCAAAGGTCATGTTAATTTTTAGGTCACCTGAGTAAACTCAGGTGACCTATTGCTATCCGTTTTCGTCCGTCGTCGTGCGTCGTCCGTCGACCGCCGTGCGCCGTGCGTTAACATTTGAACATTTTCAGCTTCTTCTCTGCAACCACTGAACCAATTTCAACCAAATTTGGCACAAAGCATCTATGGGTGAAGGGAAACAAAAATTGTGAATTTCATGATCCCTGCCCCCCTGGGGCCTGAGGGGTGGGGCCAAAACCACTAAAATTAATGCAATCTTTAAAAATCTTCTTCTTTACTCCTGGACTTCAAGCAGTCAAACTGTTTGCATGATTGTAATCAGCAATGAGTCCTCTACCAAAATTGTGAAATTCATGGCCCTGGGGTCAGGGGTTCAAGTGCTAGGGCGGGGCTCAATAAGTAGGTAGTGAAAATGCATTATTTCTTTGAAAATCTTCTTCTCTGCGTCTGGGTATTAAATAAACCAACTAAGTACATAGTTGTGATGAGCAAGAGTGCCTCTACCAAAATTGTGAATTTTATGGCCCCAGGGTCAGGGGTTCTGGTGTTAGGGCGGGGCTCTATTGATTATATAGTGAAAATACATGAATTCTTTGAAAATCTTCTTCTCTGCTCCTGGGTATTAAATAAACTAACTAAGTACATAGTTATGATGAGCAAGAGTGCCTCTACCAAAATTGTGAATTTTATGGCCCCAGGGTCAGGGGTTCTTGTTTTAGGGTGGGGCTCTAATAGTGAAATGCATGAATTCTTTGAACATCTTATTCTTTGCTCCTGGTTAATATACTAATGACCTAATTACATATTTAAGGCCAGGATTTATTTTATTTTCAGTTTTACAAACTCTCCGCTCAAGGTTTTGAATTTTCAGAAAAAAATAAAACAATTTTTTTCTTTCCGATGTCAAATTTGAGTCGGGATCGAGATTTCAAATTTACGAACTCGCACTTCCGGGTTTAAGATGAAACGGCGGGTAAATAAACTTTAATTATAAAGCTAGATCTGAGCTTGGTTTAGTGTAAAATTCATCGATACGAGTGCCATTCAAAACGTTTCACCCGTTCAAAGGACAAATAAAATGCTGACGACTTTGCTGCACAATGACATGCTGGTGAGATAATTATGTATTCGTTTCAAAAGTATCTGTCTGTAAATAATTTTCCTCCCCCAGGTTTTAAGCTGCCCGTGGTAGCTATTGCATATTGCCAGCGACATTGTTACAGTTTAGGTCTCTGTTATAGCTTACAGTCTAAGCATCATTCTTCAAAAAAGGGTTGCTTATGCATCAGATGTAATGAATAAAACTATGGGAGAAGTTAAGTCCATTTGAGGAAGAAATAAACAATAACCTGAAGAAATAAAAAAAAAATTCAACTATTAAAAGGCGGCAAGAATATACAGATATATACAGGCATGTAGTATCAATTGTATCAGCCAGAAAAATTATTTTACAGTTAATTGAAAAAATGTTCACAATACTTCCCAATACTCCCTGTCTGTTTTATGATAGGAATTATAATTTTAGGCATCAAATAAATTTTAGAACATTGTCTACACATTCATCTAACACATATTTAAAAAATGAAGATAAATTGAAAGACTTTTAAAGAATTGATTTTTTAAAATATATTTTGACCAACATCACAAAATTTATATAACTGGCCCAAGCTGGCATGAAATAAGCAATTAAATGTTCTACTTTCCTATTTGTAAGTATTATGTGTCCAGTTATAAGGAGCCTACTAGAATAGCATAAAAAAAGAATGTACAAATGTTAATAATTGATTTATCAAAAATTATCATGTTCATAACTAAACCTAAACATAAAAAAAAATGCTGGCCTTATAATGAAGAAAGGGGTCTCTTTCAAAATAGATAATTTCAGGGCCACTGGGTCAGGGGTACCAGGGGGGTACTTTGACTAAAAATAAATTAATGCTTTGAAATCTGCCCTTTGATAAGCAATGGTGCCTCCTTCAAAATTTGTGAAATTCATGGCTTTTTGATTAAAACACGAACCAAATACAATCACTGGAAAGTTGTTACATGATACTCAGGTGACCTATAAGGCCCGTGGATCTCTTGTTAATTTTTTTGACCGATTTTTCAATGCTAAATTTTAATCTGTATTCTTGAATGAACTGAATAAAGTTCTCATATGTTTAAATATGACTTTGGAACGGTAGGTGGTATGAATATTGTATCACAACGAAATAGACTACTGACAGCAATTTCCAAACATGTACCTAGTGGGTAAATTAATTTGGAATTGTTTAAAACATATATAGCCCCTATGATTCGAGAAAGGCTATGAAAAAAGGACATATTGTAAACTGGATGAAACAATCAAGACCGCATGCAAAAATTATTCACAGATGCAAGAATTGCCACATGCACTTTCGAATTTTAAGTATCCACATCTGATTTAAGGTTTCACCAATGGTCAACATGTCCAAAAATCCTACACGTAAATGAATTTGGACATGTTGACCTTTGCTGAAACCTTAAAACACTTTGAATATACGATGGATGATCTAAAACTTCGCAAACTAATTGAATAACTTCCCTAAAAGAAATGATATAGGGTTTCAGTGTTGATTTTTTTTAAAAGTAGTCCTTCCTGATTTAAACACACGTCTGCATCGGTTCTGCCCATGCACAAATTACGTGATCTATGCGGTCACGTGACATGACCCGGGAACCGTAGAGCTCTATAACAGTAGTTAAAAGATTTTTCCGACTGTAAGTTATTTTTCATAACAAAAAAGCAGTTCATTGTCGGAACTGGCCTCATCTCGGCTATAGTAAAGGTTGAAATGGATATCCTTTTCCAGAATGAGCATTATGACCATTATAACTTGAGTCCTCTGTCTTGGGAGCGTTGTTTATTAAATGAAGATAAAGTAAAGGTGTTTCCTATTCCTCATATCTGATACTGGTATGTTTAAAATGTTATGTAAACGACATTTCTAGGATTTAATAATTTTATCATTGTTAAGATATTCAACCATTTCTCTCACTGTAATTTGGCGATCTTTCATGAAAAATTGCTTAACAAAGGACATATCTCTTCCTCATCTTGCTTTAGTGGGCTGCTTAACAAACATCATTTTTTTACATCTCCCTCCCTTCACCTAAACAATCAATCCAATAAATGACTAAACTTGTGGCAAGTCTTTTGTCTTCATAAACCGAGTACAAATTATAATATTTTTAAATGTGACACTGGACAATCATTACAAGATGCTCAGAATTTTCCCACTCAGATGACAAATTTATGAACCAAACAACTGTGAGGATTCTGTGGGATTTTCCCCAAAGTTGGCGGCATAACTTTTGAAAAAAGCGTTTTTAGCTATTAATCAAAATTATAGAAATTCTTAACACATGCTACAATGTCAGTCTGCCTGCCTTAAAAACGAAAGAGACTTGACGACGGTCCCCGTTTCTCTCTTTTAAATTTTTAACATGTACTTTTACGACCTAAATTAAGTTTTACCGACCTAAATTAATGCTAAAGAATTGGAAAAGGCATATGCAACAAAAGCATCATTACTTGTTTTTGTTTAAAGGGGAAATAATCAACTTAAATGCTTGACAAAAACGATAATCACTTATTCTAAGTACTGATATCTAGGTAAGGTTATCATGTACTTCTTTCGATAACAAGCTAACACAGCGTGAATTATCTTGGAATATTTTCTGTAAGGTGGAGATATTTTGGAGGAGAGCTGTACTGGACACAACATACAGAATCCATTGTTTGGTCAATGGAGACCTGCTGGATTATGAAGTCAGTGATAAAGGGGAGAGAAGGCTGGAACATCACATGCAGAAAGCTGCAAGACTCGGTAATTATTCAAAAACTGAAGCTTTGCTTTATAAATGTTGCTTTGGGTTATAATGCTTTTTATATCTATACTTACTTTATCTTCATATCTTTGAAGAAATTCCCTACAAGCTGGTGGTGGTCTGTAGTACAGAGAGGGAGTACCACTCCAGAATTGTGGCGGCCCTGGACAAGTACAGACGCCCCCCTCTCCCCTTGATGACACATGACAACATGACTAAATACATTAAGGATAAGCTGACCTTTGACATCAAAAGACCTAGTGTGACCCCTGCTGCTGAAGCTGATTTTGATCTGTATGTAACATTGAATGAATTAACTACAACATAAAACTATTCAAAACATAAATCTGTTGAATTAACATACAATTATAATCAATATTGTAAGTTTATAAGCTCAAAATATTTAAATGAATTTAGATTTTGCGGATGCATGCCCAGGTCTTATATATTGTTTTTACACGAATTCTTTTTTTTAAATATTTTTTTAGTAGATCCTATGAAGAATTCTTTTATATATTATACAGTATGCAAAATCATATGTAAATTTTGTTTAATACTTATACATGTATACTTGTGTATAATTGAAAACCACTCCAATCTACTTTTCAGTTGCACAGTAAGAGTTGTGAAATCATGGAGAGCAGGAGTTGGCAAGAGTTTACACAAGAAAAGACTGGCAGAAAAAATCAAAGTTCTAAATAATGGTGTAATAAGAAGCAAGAAGGCTGTAGTGTCTATTCCGTTACACGACAGGGAAATCAACATTGATGGCATCATGGGTGTTCTCTTACAGAACACGTTGCCTCCCGAGGAAATAGAACCAAGACTCTTCCACATTGATCTCTCTTACGAGGTGAAGATCATTTATTTTAATTATCACATAAAAGTCATTTTAAAAAATTTTAATCCACTAGTGGAAATTATGAAGATTCATACTATTAATGATGTCGTTTATGTTCTCATTTATTGGTAAAATATCCTTTTGCTCCAAATTTCACAATTTGTATTAATTCCAAATATTCCTTTTCATTAACAACAATATCATTAGATTCAAATGGAAAATAGTTTGAAGTGTGAAGCGATGCTTACTTTTCGGAAATGAATGATATGTCAAATCATGATGTGAAAAAAATTGAAATGGTAAATAGAAAGATCAATTACATTTTATGCATTTTTTATCTCACAATAAAATTAAAAATATCAGGTTTATATGAAAGTAATATTAACTCTCATACCTATCTAATTCTCATTAGAAAACAAACGGAAGCGTTGCTTTTTAAATCAGAATATCAAATTAATTTTTGTGCTTGCAAAATAATATGCATCTATCAACAATAGTTATATCTCCATCATCGCCCTTGAAAATATTTATAGCAAAACAGAATATTAATTAAATGTTTATAAACAATTCTGTAACAATTAAATGACAAATACGTTAAGAGATAGAGATATCTCAATTTTTACCGTTTTTTACTGTTTTGATTGGTTGATCAGGTCCAGGAGGGAGTAGACTACCTGCTGTTCCAGCTACTGATATATTAACTATAGTCTATATAAATTCTGTGTTCTAATTGGTTGATAGGTCCAGGAGGGAGTGAACTACCTGTTCCAGTTACTGATATATTAACTATAGTCTACATAAATTCTGTGTTCTGATTGGTTGATAGGTCCAGGAGGGGGTGGACTACCTGCTGTTCCAGCTA
Source organism: Saccostrea glomerata (assembly GCA_003671525.1). Classification (NCBI taxonomy): domain Eukaryota; kingdom Metazoa; phylum Mollusca; class Bivalvia; order Ostreida; family Ostreidae; genus Saccostrea; species Saccostrea glomerata. The sequence continues at coordinate 372,064 of PRKT01000395.1, forward strand.
CTGATATATTAACTAAAGTCTATATAAATTCTGTGTTCTGATTGGTTGATCAGGTCCAGGAGGGGGTGGACTACCTGCTGTTCCAGCTACTGATCCTGGGCTGTCTGACCAACAGTACTGGACACGTGTGGAGGAAGCTGCCCTACGACCTCTACATTGTGGAGACCATGCCTCTACTGGCCAGGGACTTCCAGGAACAGGTATGGTTTTACAAACGTATATAATACGAGGGGTGATAAAAAAAATTCTCGAACTAATTGAATAAGTTCCAAAAATGAAATGATATAGAGTTTCAGTGATTAAATTTTTGAAAGTAGTTCTCTACAAATTTAATGCGCATCTGCAGCTGTTCTGCCCGTGCGCGGATCACGTGATTCATGTATAGGCGGTCATGTGACATGCTCCTTAACGTTCTGTCACAGAAGCTTAAAGATTTTTCCGATTTTTATATTTCTTAGCAAGCAAGTTATTACTTTAAAAAAAAAACAGTCCATTTGTCAGAAATTGCAAAAATCTCGGCAATAGTATGGGTTGATACTGATATCCTTTTCCAGAATGAACATGGCAAACATCATACCCTAAGTCCTCTGTTTTTGGACCGTCGTTATTTCAATGTGGCTAAAGTGTTGGCGTCTTCTTTTTATCAAATCTTATATGTTTAAAGTCTAAATAAGCGATTTTTAAGATTTTAATAATTATATTATAATTGTAATAATATTCAACTATTTTTCTCACTGCAATTTGGCGATCTTTCATATCAAATTGCTTAACAAAAGGCACATCGCTTCCCTAGCTTGGTTTCACAGGGCGACAGAAGAAACATCATTTTTAACATCTACCTTCCTTCACTTCAATAATTAATCCAATAAATGTCTAAACTTCTCACAAGTATTTTGACTTCATAACCGTTTACAAATTATTATAAGCTTCTGCAAAAGAATTTCCAAGAAATACGTTTAACAATACAGCCTCTCGTTTCTGGAATCCGACCGCGTCAACCATTTTTTGACATTAGTGACCCAAATATTGATGTCATTTTAACATTTTAACGTAACATATATAACGTTTCATTACATATGCTATTTATAGAACATCTGTATGACGGTTCAAAGGATTCGATTTTAATCAGATTGTTGGAATGTTGACTTTAAGTCGAAATAGTTTTTGAATATAAATATAACATACGAGGGCCGTTCAAAAATTACGCGGACTGTGCTATTATTTACTCTTACAGACGTCATATAGTTATGAAATTCCACAGAAATATGTATCTCAAAGATTCCAATAAATTATGGGCAAAAGAACGAGGGCGCTTTTGATTGGCATTCGGCAGGAACCTGGGCGTAATTGAAAAGTGAAAATTTTATTGACATGTCACATGAAATTTTAACATTTTTTTAATTTATCGGGTTCCTGTGCAACAGGAACGGAAAATATTTTCCCGAAATTGAGCTTTGATTTGCTAAAAAATAACTTGAAAATTGGCCATATCAGACATTTGGTACAAAATTGTACATTTTGAAACACATTTTTCTAAAAAATTTCTGTGTCTGGGTCTTCTCTCCATGATTTTGAAACGTTATTTGAGTGTATTATAATTCAAAGAAACGATTACACTTTTTTAAAAAATGGAGAGAAGACCCAGAGACCACGAAAAATGAACTTTCCCCAAAAAAATCCAAATGTGTCAATGTGGTGCTTCTTTGTCCTTTTAAAGACGGTTGTACATATGTAGCGGTGATAGCTCAAAAAGTTAGGCTACCTGTTCAGTGCACTTGAAGCGGAAAGTTTTTGGTTCGAGCCTGGCATGGGGCGTTATTTTTTTTTTATTCAGGCAAGCAACCATTTATTTTGTCAGTTTCGTTTTATGTACTGATGTATTAAAATTTTGAATTAGATAAATTTTGGTTCAGTTTGGTTCAAGCGAAATCAATTCTAATCTTCTATTTTATAATGTACATGTAAACGTATCATGCATCTATTCATTAAATATATTTTAGGTTTTATTTTTTGTGAAATATTACTATGTTATAGTACCCCCTATAAAAAAATGGACATAAATATTACAATTTCACAATGTCTTTCAAACAAAATGAAAAAAAAAACCATGGACGTGTTTGTAAAATCTGACCAGGTATGTTCAGCCAACCAAATCATGGACATTTAAACCATAAATGTTTCGTACAAATGATTCCTGCAGATCACCCGCCAAATGCGCCCATCTTCTTTTTGTATTTTAAAAAAATTCTACGAAAATTATCGGTATGTTGATATCGCTGATGGAGAGGTACGGAGCACAACAAAATGATCTGAAGCAAAAGCATGCGGAATCCAAAATTTAACTCATTAATTTTCTACAATTCGCGATATTTTTCGACAATTTTCTCAAATATATCTTTAAATTGTTCTATTATTATGTATTTAGATTTCTGACATGATATTTGAAGTACCAATAGAAATATAGTGATTTTTCTCCGATGCGATTCCCGTGAAAACGACTGTGAAAATGACGTCTCCTGAATTGACGGCGCACCACACTTTTGTTAAATTACGAGTAATGCTCGGGATATCCCCAACATAGATTCAAAATATGCATAATTAAACATGTAGTAAACTAGGGTATTTGCGACTTTCGTCCACAAATAGTAAAATGAAATTTTAGACCGTTAGGCCTCTTAAAAAGCCTATACGGGAGGACGGGAAGAAGATTGTCGACAAAAACTTGATCCGGACTGTCAAGAACGTGATTGAGAGTCACCAATATCACACTATATCTCATAGATACCTCTAGTTTTTGGTTTTAAAAAAAAAAAAAAAAAGAATAGTCTTCACTTGTTTAATAGATTTTAAGATTGACAAGAAATGGTGTTTGGATGTTGAGTAGATAACGTAACTCAAATTGTACAGGTACTCTTGGGAAAATGTTGAGAAAATTAAAGCTCAACCACATATTTTTTCATATTGCCTGTGACGTCGAAGATTTTGCTGCGCCGTGACTTAATGATATGTCCTGATAAATCACTCAAAATTGATACCAATTTACAACATTTTGATATGAAATTTTGAATACCACGTAAGGAAATATTCTTTTATATTATTTGTGAGATTTTAACCGATTATGTCGTTAAATATTTTTTCTGTGCAACAAGTCCGCGTAATTTTTGAACGGCCCTCGTATATTTATGAATTTGAAAGATAGCTACATTATGGATAATTTAAAAAAAAGTTTTTATATTTTAAAAGACAGGGTATTTTCAATGCAAGCATAGATGCCTGGATATTTTGCCTGCTGTTACCTGTCGTTCTCCTCGAGAGAGTCTGAAAAAATACCAAGGAAATGCTTCAGGTACAAAAAATGTATATTGAGATATACTGCTATACTGTCTTTTTTCAAATTTATAGGACCGGGGCCACTTTCACACACAAACACACACAAACAAACAACTTTCCAAAGACTACAATTTTAAATTCGTGATTAATTATGAATTTGTTTGAAATTGCTAGCATAGAAATATCTTAATAAATTCCTTCGAAAGAAATAAAAACTATTTCAAATAAATGCTCAATTAAAGGAAAAAAGCTAATTTAAATTTTTGTATTTGTCTTGAGTTCTTTAATAAACAGACCCCTGCATTTGAAATAAGCCGATCTTTGTGTCAGAAACGTGTCCGATTTAGTTGATTTTTTGTTTACTCAGAGATTATTCAAAATAGCAGTTTTTATTATGCAAAATGGTCGGTTGCCATGGCAATATGTTGATGTTTACTTCATCACTTAGTACATTTTATATCAAAGTTGGCTTGACGTATGAAAAAAATGAAAAGTGACGGAATAATTACAAACTAATGATACGATTGTCATAAGCGGTATTACAAAAAAATATCCGATAAAAATAACGAACTTTTGTTAATTGCTAGGCAGTTTTACTTTTAAGGATTTCTTCTTTCTGAGCTAATTATTTATCTGAGTTTCTGAAAGCATTCTTTCAAAATGCAATTCCTGTAATGTTTTGTTTGTCCAAAAATGCACATGTATATTCTTACAAATATTTTTAAAATTAATTTTCATTTTCATGACGATCAACTTGAAAAATTCATATAACTTATTAATGATAAATGAAACTTTGAAAATTAATCCAACATTTTACGAAAGTCAAAAGCTTTGGATGACATGTGCTTTTCTGATGGAATATTTGAAGAAAAATGTTCACTTTTTAGTTTTACTGTTCAGTTCTACACTTTTGTACGTGCACGTGATAATAATCTTACAGTCATGTACTATGTTACATTTGGTAATTTATTACAGGTATCAGTTAGAATACTTAAAGAATATCTGTTAGGCCTAATTGCTTTTAATTATAACATACCGCGGTATTCCATTCATAGGGATTGACAAGAATGACTTGTTGTTTGATGACAAAGAATTCCGAAGCCATGTTTTCCAGAGAACATTCCAATACCTGTACAGACTGGACATGAATCGAGGCCTGGGGGACGTAGATATGAGGAGGACAGAGGGAAACCCCCAAACCTGTCTACAGACACTGCTCAAGTAATATATTGACAATGATTTATTAATATATAGGTAGTTATTGTTTTAATTATTATCCTTTACTTTTATGCACATATATATGATATTGACTGAACATTGGAAGATGTCCCTGTCTGAGGATCGTTTTGTGAGGACCAAATCCGCACAAAGAATGGAGTTAGGTGTATTTCCCGATCTTCAGTCAATATTTTTATTATATACATTAAGTGTCCTATACATTTATTTCAATGTACTTAGTATATGAATGAAATCTTCATTACGCTTCGATCATTCAAATGTTTTTGAAATTAATTTTTAGATCTGCTACATGTGTATTTGTATCTGCCTGGCTGACAAGTTCATTACCTGTGCTTTGCATAATTTCGAGAAACTTATGAGTAATTCTTTCTTGAACTCTTCAAACAGATACTGTGGTATCAGAGACCCTTCCTGGGCTGAGCTTCGAAATTTTGTCTGGTTCCTGAACACACAGCTGGTGGACTTTGAAACTTCAGATTTTGTCTGCCCAGCAGTTGCTGAGGATCTACCCGGATTTTCACAATTTGTCTTACGATTCCTCATTCAGATGTCTAGGGTATGGACTGTTCTCTCATTCTCTTATAATATTATGCATATTCAGGTAGTGCATATAGAAGCGTATTCAAATGTTGGCCTCTGTGAGTAGGATGGAGTTCCTAAAGGGAATCTAAGTTTAATATATTATCTTTAATATCTTCTCTGATTAGTTATTTTGAAATGCATGTATCTCTAATAGAGTAGATTGGAACTATAAAATATTTTTGCAATTTATAGATCCTTGATGTAAGAATAGAGAATAATGCTTTACATCGGTGTATTATTTATTTAAATATGGTTTACACATATTTCATTGGGATATTAAAGAAAAGTAAATCTTATGTTGAACATCATGTCCAAGGCGACTCAAATGGGGATTGTGTACTTGTACTACATGCTTCATACTTTAATTTGAAACAAATGTATTAAGCAAATTTTCTCTATATACAAATATTTAAAAGTAATACTCTTTGGGACTGTCACTATCCAAATAAAATTAAAAAAAAACTATAGCATTCTTGATATTTTAGGACTTTGCTACGCGGTCGTTGAACATGAGTGAGGAGTCCCCCATACAGATGTTACAGAGGATGGAGTCTGAGGAAGAGGAGGAGAATGAGAAGGACGCGCTCCGTCAGTTTCAGCTCAGGAGGACCTGGGAGAGCAGGTAACATTTCATTTCTGGCATGTCTTTTCAACCATTTAATAGTATCTTATCAAATTTTTCTTTCAGTTAGGTTCTAGGTAGTATTTGCATATCCCTTGTCAGCATTTGGAAAAATGATCAAGGCCTACATCATATTTATAACTTATAAATATAACAAATAAGATTTTATTTTTCATACAATAGTTCTTATCATATGAAAAGCATCAAAATTTTTTTTTTCTTTCTGGTTGTTTTCACTCATTCAAACAATATTAAACAGGTCTAGGCGGCCTCTGTTTTTGGAGGATAGATTTTATCCCCTAAAACAGAGGATAGAGGTGTCGCCACCTACCGGACTTTTCAAAACAAAGGGCAGTCTACGCTGATTTTTCAACAAAAACAAATAAAATGTTAAATTTCATACGATGATGGTTAAATCTAGGAATCTGTGACCACTTAATTGATAAAAAAGTAAACTTTCCACTAAAACAGAAGATAAACTATCCGACATTGCATTGCGGTTTCCATATATGGTAAAAAATGTGGCTGCCATATTGAATAGCGATCGATCCTCCAAAAACGGAGGCCGCCCATACCTGTTAAATGAGAGCATAGTTTTGTGCCATAATTCTGCATGATGGCAGGGGATGCTCACTCCTCCATGGCACCTGATACTACCTCTGATGTTCTGGAGGTCCATGTTTGCTCTGCTCCTATTTTGTATTGTTTATGGTCTTTTGATCTTGAATACTGTTCGTTATCTCCATATGTTTAAAAAAAATAACAAACATTAGTAACACCTAACCGGGAACGGTTTCCTTTCATGATTTTAAACTCGAACTTTTTGTTCGTACTATCAACTATCCGGTGTAATCACTTTCTTTAGTATGCATAATTGAAAGAAATATGCTGCTTCATGTTTCTAAAAGAAATTCCTACAAAAGAAATTCGCTGTAAACCATAAATTCTTTCACTGAGCAATTAAATGCCAGACCTTTCCAAAAATGAGTGCAACCAAGCTCGGCATGTTAAGAGCAGATTTATAAAATAATGAAAATATGTCAGTGCAGCGAGGTAATGGATGCCCATAGGAAATACACCTAAAAATATACAGAGAAAATAAATTTAATATTGTAATTTGTTTTTATTGTATGCGTTTTGATCAATGGGAAATCTACTGTTTGAATGTGTATAATAGTACATGTATGAGGTCTTTGTCAAATTCAGCCATAACAATTAAACGTGCATCAGCTGTTTTTAATTATTACGTGAACTAATTTAAAACTAGAAAAATTCATGAAAGGCTACAAACATAATGAGTTAAATAATATACAGATAATTAGTTTCACTATAAAAATGATTGTGTTTATTTTTAAGGTTTTGTCCAGGATCAACATGTCCAAAAAAAATTTCACAATATTATAGCTCCAAAACTATTTGAGATATAAAGTTAACTTTTACAGTTTATTAGTACAACAATGATCAATAGATAGAAAGTATCACTTGAAAACAAACATTTTCAAAAGATTTTTTTAAAGAAAAATTGCATTAATAAATGTGTATATTTAAAGAAAAATAAACCAGCTTTATTCCATCCTCGTTGTGAAAACCACCATTGCAGAAATAATATATGTTTATCAATGAAGGGCAAGTTTGAAGTGAATAGTCTCTGAAAGGCTTTATATTGAAGGCATTACATATCTAAAGACAAGATCCCTATAAATCAGCCATTTGCAATGTACGTATTTTCAGTTGCAAATCTTAACAGTTGGACAAAATAATCACAGAAAACAACTTTCCAGAGGCCATCCAAGTTTAACCTGCCCTTCTTTGATAAACATCTATTGTCTCTGCAATGATTGCTTTCACTTAAAGCACAGAATCGATAAGGTGTATTTTAAAAAATATATATGCATTTTAAAAAGAATATCACTCGATAAATATTTTTTTTAAGTATTTGTTATGAAATGATGCTTTCTATCTGCTAATCAATAAAAAAATTACAAACTGTAAAAGTTTTAACTTATATAGTTTAGGAGCTAATGTAAAAATAAATGTTTGGACATTTTGATCTTTGACGAAACCTTAAGACATATTCCTTATCCCAAAAATGCTGGAAGTAATTTCCCCGTGCCTAGGAATTAAGAAAAAAATAGCCTTTTTGGATAAACGTCGGGCATTTACATTATGTGCATTAAAATAACGTTGAAATATGGAAAAAAGCAAAAATGCTCAACAAGCTTAATCTCCCAGCAAATTTAAACTAGTATGGACAACAGTTACATGTGTCTAAAAAGTCATCTATGGTTAAGGTTCATTGATATTCTGATAAGAGAGATAACTCTTAATGACATAAATGTCTATTATTTCTTTGTATATTTGCCAAGTCGAAGTGTCTTTTTGTCAAATTTTGCCCCGCAAGATATGATATAATTGTTTGTAATTCACTTATAAAATACATTTTTTTTGGAAAATCACTAAGGTTCAATCAATTTTTAGCTCACCTGAGCCGAAGGCTCAAGTGAGCTTTTCTGATCAAAATTTGTCCGTCGTCGTGGTCGTCGGTGTCGTCGGCGTCGTAAACTTTTCACAAGAATCACTGGGCCAATTTCAACCAAACTTGGCACAAAGTATCCTTGGGTAAAGGGGATTCAAGTTTGTTCAAATGAAAAGCCACGCCCTTTTCCAAGGGGAGATAATCAAGCATTTGTTAAAAATTAATGGCATTTTTAAAAAATCTTCTTCTCCAGAACAGCTGGGCCAGGAAAGATGAAACTCATGTGGAAGCATTCTCAGGTAGTGTAGAGTCAAGTTTGTTCAAATCATGACCCCCGGGGCAAGGGTGGGGCCAAACTTCCCGACCAAAGTTTTACATAGGAATACATAGGAAAAATCTTTAAAAATATTCTTCTCCAGAACCACTGAGCCAGGAAAGATGAAACTCATGTGGAAGTATCCTCAGGTAGTGTAGATTCAAGTTTATTCAAATCATGACCCCCAGGGCAAGGGTGGGGCCAAAATGGCCGACCAAAGTTTGACATAGGAATTTATAGGAAAAATCTTTAAAAATCTTCTTCTCAAGAACCACTGAGCCAGGAAAGATGAAACTCATGTGGAATCATCCCCAGGTTGTGTAGATTCAAGTTTGTTCAAATCATGACCCCTGGGGCAAGGGTGGGGCCAAAATGGCCGATCCAAGTTTTACATAGGAATACATAGGAAAAATCTTTTAAAAACTTTCTTCTCAAGAACCACTGGGCCAGGAAAGATGAAACTCATGTGGAATCATCCTCAAGTAGTGAAGATTAAAGTTTGTTGAAATCATGACCCCCAGGGCAAGGGTGGGGCCAAACTTCCCGACCAAAGTTTTACATAGGAATATATAGAAAAAATCTTTTCCCTGGGCCTCTTGTTATATGAGTGAGCAGAGGGTTTATGAACCTTAAATGGGTATCGTCGAGCTTTCGAAATAAATTTTAGAGGGGCCATGCCTGTGATTATACATGTAGTGCGCTTATGTATGTATGTGCCTTATTGCGGCTACATATCATATATTTGGTGGTAATAGAATATGTTTTAAGGGTTTCTACATTCAAAGGTCGCTGCAACCAATTCAAAACTGGTGAATCAACAGATGTCTTTGAAGACATGAAACCAATGTCAGCTACCGTAAGGATGTACAAGGACTCATCTACTTTAGTTAAGGCTAGGCAGGCGAAAGGTTTTTTTATGAATCTGGATTCTGAGTTTCTAATGCATACAACTGAGGCTAAAATATATAAATATAAAATTTTCTTGGAAGCCTTAACGTACCTGCGTCACCACTATGCCATGTCGGCGACAGAAGTAGTGTTTTGAAAGAATTTTTTTGATTCTGAACTATACAAGAGAGCTTTCACACATTTTTCAATCGGTTTTTCGAAGTGAGAAGAATATTTAAAATAGTATTTCATGTTCTCATGTAAAACCCACTCGACTTCTAAAGCCATGATTTGGGCATTTTTGAATCTACATTGTGTAATGACGTTTTCACATTAATGCAAACCTTTCTGGTCCAGTGGTATTTGAAAATATTTTTGAAATTTGTGTTTCAGTTTAATCATTCATTGAAAGAAGCTTCATTGTTTTATTTGAACAATTCTAAATGAATATCCTTTATTTTCCTTCAATGATACTTTTGAGCATTTTTGTTTAAATTGACCCAACAGTTCTTGAGATGATCAAATAAAATATCGATAAAGAAAACCAATCAAAGACAATAAAGACAAATTTTCATCAGTTACCTGAGCATTCTCAGGTGAACTAAAAAATAGTGTTAAGGATGACCTTAAAGCATTTGCTCAATGGAATACTCAATACAAATCTCTTCGTGAAATTTTTTATCAAAATAAATAAATAATATAAAACTGAGCTAGTTTTACGTAAATATGTTATTAGGATAAATGAGGGCTTTACACACTGTTTAAAAATACTTATATAATATTTTTGGAATAGTCTACATCCTTATGTATAGTAAATTCTAATTTTTTTCTCTTTAGTTCCTACCCCTGTTTGTTCTTTAATCCCGATCACCATTCCATGACGTTCCTGGGATTTAACATAGAGAGACAGACTGGTAACTTGATAGATGTACAAACAGGGACAGTGCTGGAAAGGGGGGTCATGAAGAGAAATCTGCATGTTGCCCTCACCAGAAATATGGTCCCAATGAATGAAGACTTTAACACTCTACCAAGGTATATAATCTTGGTATACTGTACACGTACGCTCTGTTGTGATTTTCAAATAAAAATGCCATTAAATTTGTTTGGTTATCACTAAATAGTCTGAATTTTCAATTTCCAGAGTTCAGAAGCTGATGAGACTTTTCTATGTGATGGGTGTAGAAGATGTCTTTGACCCTGACCCGACCTATGAACTTACAACCGACAATGTCAAGAAGATAATGGCCATTTATATGCGCCTTAGGTAATCATAATACACATACATGCTTTTGTTTATAGGTGACAAACATAATATGACTTAAGGACAGATGATACAAACAAATCTTTTCTTTGGAAGAGACTTAATATCATGTCAAAACTTTAGAAAAGTGGTTCTTAGAATTTTTTCTCCTTCATGTAAGAACTGGAAAATGAAATGAACTTTTGAAAATATTTTTAATATTTCAATAATAAAAAAGAAATATAAAGAAATCACACTCAGTAAAGGTTTACAGGTAAAAACAAATTTCAGAATATGTTATCTTGCAGTTAAAAGTGTAATATAATATTTAGAAAAATATACCAAGCCCTGTGAATTTCATAAGGAAAAACAAAATGACAAGAAATCGGCAATATCATATCATATGGACTGATTTTTATCATCTTCCCTTCCTGATAAAATTCACCTGGCTTGGTATACGTTTCTTAAATTCAAATTACATTTTAGCACCAAGATAACATAATTATTCTAAAATTTGTTTTCATCTTTAAACCTTTACTGTGTGTGTTTTGTCCATATTTGTAATCTTATTGAAATATTACTAATATTTTCCAAGTCTACCTATTTCATTTTCCATTTCTTAAGAGAAGAATTATCCACTTTTCTAAACTTGTGACATGATATTAAGGAGTACATGTACATTTACTCGGGTATTAGAAAACAGAAGGGAAATTTTATAAAATATAACAAATTCCATAAAAAATTGTTCTAAATGGATAAAATAAGCAAGTTTTAACTCAATATCAATTTAGAAATTTAATTTTTTATCATTCGAAGAAAATAAACGGGAACAAAAATCAATGTATTGTAATGCAGAGGAAATTCGGGCTAAAATTTTAATTTCTCATTTTTTTCAAAATTTATTATTTCTTGGAATATCAATTACAATGTAAAGGTTACATGCATTTTTAAACATCAAATTTCAAATAATATATGTGTGAAATCTCACACATTATTTCAAATAATTGAATGGTATGAAATAAAGAAATTCAAAAATATGATCAAAAACCATTCCAAACGATCTCAATGAATTGATCAATGACCCCATATAATACATGTATTACTACTTTGGTATTAGGGCAACAAAAGTTACCTGAGGCTATAAATAGTTTAGTGTTCTTATCATTCAGATTTTATGATATTCAATGAAAAAAATGGGAAAAATATAAATATGACAGAGGAAATTCGGATTGAATAATTAGTAAGTTTAGTTTTTTGCGCAAAATTAAATCAACGCTGTTCCATTTATATAATATTTCATTATTTAAAGAGTTGTTTGGCTTGTAATATTTTGTTAGAAAAAAGAATTGGTCATAATGTGAAATATTGAGGTATTTTCTGAGAAATACTCAGTGGCCACTAGCATAAAAAGTAGGTCATTTACCTAGTTATTTGAAATTGAAATTTAACACAAGAATCATAGCTGTACAATTTTCAATAGGAATTTTTCTTTTGTTCTTATCAGTGGAATTTTTAGTCATCTGAGTGAATGTATACCTTAAGTCTCTTCCAAAGTAAACAATGGTTTGTATCATCTGTCCTTAATCACATTTTGTAGGAAAAACTAAAATGAACGTTTCTTCCATTCAGGTATGACATCCCTGTGATAATCATGGGAGAGACCGGCTGCGGAAAGACCTGTCTGGTCAAATTCATGTGTCAACTTCAGTGTCCTATTGGGGTGGAGGTCCAGAATATGATCCTTATGAAGGTATAAACAAATACAGATTGGCATTAAATGTGCGATTTAACTATAAATGCTATATTTTGGCTGAATTATGACGTTTCCCCCTAATTTGTGTTATGTGGTACATTTTATGCTACTTAGATTCATAGAGACACACGTAAAAGTGACATCATCAGGAAAGTGTTGGATGCTGAGAGAATAGCTCAGGAGAACACAGCTAATTATGGACAGAGACTGTATACTGTGTTGTTCTTTGATGAGGCCAACACTTCAGAGGCTATAGGTCTAATCAAGGAGATTATGTGTGACCGATCAATGGAGGGAGAACCACTCAAACTCTGTCAGACCCTGAAAATTGTGGCAGCTTGTAACCCCTACAGAAAGTATGTGGTTTCTTATGCTTTAGCCTTAATTTTTAAAAATATCAATATTTATATTAAATATTTTCATAGCCAAGTAGTACCCTCTCTCTTTCTCTCTCTCTCTTACACACCAACCTCTGGTTTTCAATCTTAAATTCTGACTTACATTTGTGCTACTGTGAAATGGTATTTTAATTCCAGACAGTCTGAGGAAATGATCAAGAGACTAGAACAGGTTGGACTGTGTTTCTATGTAAATGCTGACAAAACCACAGACAGAATGGGTATGTGTATATTAATAAGTGTTCAACATATCCCGTTACCAAGCTTTCTATTAATTAGAGTACGATGATGAAGTGTTTGTAAATATTTGAAATATTTTTGATCTGAAATATTTATATAAGAAAGACATGCATTGCCTCATTCCCTTTAAATTCATATTTATATTTTGTCATTTGGCAAAAGATATCTTCACATGCATGTTTTGATTATTTCCTTCTAAAATTTATTTCAGATCGAGTTCTGATGAGGAGACTTGTCTACAGAGTCCAGCCCCTCCCCCAGAGTATGCTGCCCCTGGTCTGGGACTTTGGACAACTGGACACCAATGTGGAGGAAAAGTACATCAAACAGATGGTCCTCAGATATGTAAGTCACAGAAAATGTACATTAAACAGATGATCCTCAAATACGTAAGTCACAGAAATGTACATCAAACAGATGGTCCTCAGATACGTAAGTCACAGAAAATGTAGTGTCATCAAACAGATGGTCCTCAGATATGTAAGTCACAGAAATGTACATCAAACAGATGGTCCTCAGATATGTAAGTCACAGAAAATGTACATCAAACAGATGGTCCTCAGATACGTGAGTCACAGAAATGTACATCAAACAGATGGTCCTCAGATATGTAAATCACAGATATGTACATCTAACAGATGGTCCTCAGATACTTAAGTCTCAGAAAATGTATCTAGAATCAATTTCAGGAAGTTAGAACTCGGATATTTATTACACAATTCATTTATTGGAATATTTCTTCTTAACTTTCTAATTTTAGTTTTTTGATATTTTTCTTACTTTTTTTAAGATTCGAGGAGGAAAATTGCCAAATGAACCAAATTTACACACAACAGTCAGTCATATTCTTACATCAGCTCAGAAATTCATGAGGAGACAACAGGCAAGAAAGATTGATATTGAATAATCTGGATTTATGATTTAATTTGATTGTAGATAAAAACGTTTTCGAAAAAACAGTACAAATCAAGACTGATAGAAGTAATTTTTTTATGTGGATAATTTTTATATGCAACCACTGCTGGTACAATAAGTGCTCATGTGTTTCCAGTGATTGCATTAAACCTGCATTGTCATGCACTTTACTTTCTTTATAGTAAATTTGTATTCTGAAGAATGAGTGAAGTTTTGTCTATTGTGTAAGATGAGTGTAGTTTTGTCTATTGTGTAGGATGAGTGTAGTTTTGTCTATTGTGTAGGACGAGTGAAGTTTTGTCTGTTGTGTAGGATGAGTGTAGTTTTGTCTATTGTGAAGTATGAGTGAAGTTTTGTCTTTTGTGTAGGATGAGTGTAGTTTTGTGTATTATGTAGGATGAGTATATTTATCTATTCTGTAGGATGAGTGTAGTTTTGTCTAATGTGTAGGATGAGTGTAGTTTTGTCTAATGTGTAGGATGAGTGTAGTTTTGTCTAACTGTAGGATGAGTGTAGTTTTGTCTATTGTGTAGGATGAGTGTAATTTTGTCTATTCTGTAGGATGAGTGTAGTTTTGTCTATTCTGAAGGCTGAGTGTAGTTTTTCTATTCTACAGGATGAGTGTAGTTTTGTCAGCCTGAGGGATGTGGAGAGAGTCTTTACTGTAAATTTATTTATTTTTACAGGATGAGTGTAGCTTTGTGAGCCTGAGAGATGTGGAGAGAGTCCTGGAGGTGATGAGCTGGTTCTACAGACAGAGTCAGGGGGGAGACAAATCTGTTTGATCTGATGGAGGAGGAGGAGGCCGACTCAGAAGAAGAAATGGAGGTCCCAGAGCTGGCTGCGCCTCAACCTCAGGTCAGGGGAGGATATTAAATAATTAATCCTTTCAGTTTTATATCCGAATCCTTAAGTTGAGAGGAAAAGAAAATATTTTAATTTTTGCCCAAACAGCATGCTGTAAAAATGACCAATGAAATCATTGCAGGCTGTCAGTAATTTGACACAGTCACTCGTTCTGGCTCTTGGAGTGTGCTACCATGCATGTCTGCACAACCGAGAGGAGTTCCGAAGAGAAATGGTTGATGAGTTTAGTCCTCCATGTATCCTTCCAAAAGGCGGTGGGCAAAGAGGGGCTGAACAGATGTTGGACATTATCACCAGGTACTTAAAGTGTGAATTTGACGCCACCCTATAATTTTGTTAAGGTAGTAGCCAGCTACTTTAGAAAATAGCCAACTGATAATGTCTTCAAGTTGTTTTACATTTATTTTTGCTGAGCCGCATTGATAAACAAATATATTTTGTTTTTATTGCTAGTTTATTGTAAATTTAACAATGATGTTTGAATTATCCAGATGCCAGAATGTTTTCCTGGAAATTGATAACTTCGGAGGCAACATTGCTAAGAACCAGGCTTTGAGAGAGAATGTGTTTATGATGGTGGTCTGCATAGAGTTAAGAATCCCTCTCTTCTTGGTGGGAAAACCTGGCAGTTCTAAGTCCCTGGCTAAAACCATTGTAGCTGAAGCCATGCAGGGAAATGCTGCTCACACAAAGATTTACAGGAACTACAAACAGGTGACATATTATTAATCATAGAAAATCTCCATGAATGAATATAATAACTAGATACAGTAAAGTCCTGATACATGTATCTAGAGCTTAATGGGACGATGAAAAAGACATGGTATACAATGGATTTGAGATTTTGAGGTTTAAAAATACTTTAAGTAAAATTAAAGTGGTTGGGACTCCATACTCTGATGGTATTCCAGATACTTATGTTTAAGATACATTATGATTACTAAAAGCCTTAGGTTTTTTCTCGACTTAAGAGTTTTATTAATCATAATACTGTAAAATCACCAATTTTCGTAGGGGTTTATTTTCGTTGTTTTCAAGGCATGAAAATATCCATTAATCTGTTACCACGAAATGCAATTTTTAACACATTTAACTACTGACCAATTCTTCCACCATGAAATCAAGTCCCAGTAACCAATATGTTTTCCTCAAACCATGGCAATTTGATACTTGGAAGTATGTGATTTTAAAGAAGTTATAGAGATATGTTTCTAGCAGTGATAGAGATTTGTTTAAAGGGATTTGTTTATATAGGTCCAGATGGTGTCCTTCCAATGCAGTCCTTTGTCTTTACCAGAGGGAATTGTGGGTACTTTCCGTCAGTGTGCCATGTACCAGAAAGACAAAGATCTCAACAGATTTGTGTCGGTTGTCGTACTGGACGAAGTAGGACTGGCCGAGGATTCTCCCAGAATGCCCCTCAAGGTCAGATTTAAGACAAACATTTTTGATTGTTGACATTGTTTGTGTAGTTAAATTTCATTTATTCAAATTGAAGTCCATGTTTTAAATGACACAACTACTGAAATGATTTAAAGCGAATTCCAAATGGGACGGCTTAGCAGTATTCATAATTATAACTATAGATTCCTAAATATACACGTGAAATTAATTATCGCGTAAATTGCGAGAATCACCACACGAGAAATGAAATCATACTCACCTTTTTTATGGTGCTGAAATCTATGTAAAATCTCTTGACTAACCGTCAATTCGCGAATTATTATTCTCGAATTTAAGATTCATGAATAGCCGGCGCCCATTTGCGATAATAAGTAATCGCGAAAAATACGGAATCTACAGTATGTTAAACATCTCTTACTGAATTTATGCAGCATGTTTAAAGGATTAATGGGAGCACTGTTGAATATGTTACCATCTTTTGATTTAAATCAATGTTTTTTTTTAAATTTAACTTTAAGTCAAGAATCTCTTTGATTCATTGTAGACATTGCACCCATTGCTGGAACATGGTTGTCAGGGTGATGAGCAATCAGAGGAACATAAAAAAGTAGGTTCATTGTGATGTTTTCATTCATTCACCATATAGATACATCATGATCCCTGTTTTAATTTTGAACTGATTGGGTTGTGAAGAAAAAGTGTGTAATAATTAATGGTGTAATTTTGCCCATTGGTATGTCTGTAAACGATTAGTTTACTTTACATGTACATTTATATAGTCTTCCTAATCACTGATTACAATCCACCTTCTCATTTTCAGGTAGCCTTCATAGGGATTTCTAACTGGACTCTGGATCCTGCCAAAATGAATCGTGGAATCCTTGTACAGAGAGAGGTTCCTGATCTGGAAGAGCTCATAGAGAGTGCAGAGTAATTCTAAAATTTATTCTAAAATTTATTCACATTCAAGTGATATATGAATTGCCTTTGCTTAACTCTTTACAACTTACTACATTGTTATGCAACATACAATAGAAATTTGACGTTACCATTTCCCCGCAAGCATTTTATAGCATGCTAAATGTTCCTTTTAAATTTAGCGTAAATCATATTATGACGTGATTTTCAATAAGAAAATATATATAACTTAAGTTTTCTTATTTTATGAAATTTAAGCAAATATAAAAAAGAAGGAATTAGGTAATAAATTGAAGATTAAACGAACTTTGTAAAGTGCCTGAAAATTCTTGATTGCGGGGAAACGGCATATGCGTGATTTTGCGTTAGAAATAGGAAATAGTGTATGCTTTGAAATGCGTGACTGCGGGGAAGGGGGTTAAATAAATACATTGAAACCTGTCTAATATAGGAGACAAATTCTGTGTCGAAATAGACAGGGTGCGGCTTGCACAGTGTAAAATAACATGAAAATTATTAAACGTGGAAAGAATTTTCCCCCGGAATTTGCTGAAATTTCACTGAAACTCAAATTATTGACTGTGAATCAATTTATATAATTGTTTAAACACTTAAATCATTTTCTGAAGCCATTGTTGTATTAGGTTGAACACAAATAGCAGCATTTTAAAAACTTTCCAAAAAAAGTTTTTTTAAAAAATAGTAAAGGGAGTTATTGTGCATTGTATATTTATATTATGAATATTGCAGAGGAATATGCTCAAGTAACAAGAGAATAAGCAAGATGATAAAGCCCCTGATCAAACCCCTGGCAGAGTCCTACCTAAAAGTGTTTAAATCTGTCATTACAAAGAGGGAGTTCTTTGGATTAAGGGATTTCTACAGGTAAAATGTTATTTATTATGAGTGAAACAGATTATGAAAAAATTCAGGACGCATCCTTCCGACTGTGTCTTGTCATGCTAATGTTCTTCAGAGATGTTAAAGTACGATGATGTCAAAAAGAATGAAAAAAATCATGTTATTTAATTCCTTTTGCGATTTGATGTCATTGAATAGATGCACTCGATATTTATTCTTTTGTATTATATACATGTAAGCCATGTGCAAGTTGAGATAAATGTATGCTTGTTTTATTCACAGTTTGATAAAGATGGTGTACAGTTTTGCTGAGAAGAACAACAAGAAGCCGACCTGGCTGATGTTACAACACTGCATCAAGAGGAACTTTGGGGGATTTGAACACTCCACAAACCAAGATCCTTTGGATGTTTTCTCTCAGCAGCTTACAACTGTGGCAAAAATTATTACTGTAAGTATTGATAATTAAATTTTCATAGAAACAAGTTTGAACTGCATGTTGTATCATATTTAATATTTATGGGATTCAGGTAATGTATGGCAAAAAATGAAAAATGGCTCACATCTTCTATATATCCATTAAAACAATTTGAAAGAAAAATATTTGAATTAAATCAAGTTTGAAAATATTGGGAATTTGACAAGGACACTTATACTACCTTGATTATTTTTTTGAAATGTGAAAAATATTGATGTACTAAAAATAAAATGTGTCATAATATTTTTTTGGAGGTTAAGAGCTATATTGCATTCAATTTAGCAAAGTCTCGAAAAATAAAAGTTGAGAATTTGTTTCCATGTAAAACTGTTGATTTTCCTCTCAGCCTTCCCCAGGAGATCCTGACTGTACAACTGCTGGTCTCATTGAAGCCTGTCTCCATGGTGACAGGATGGACAGGTAGGTAGTAAAATATAAGTGGAATTTTTAGCGAGAAGTAAATTTATCAAACAAGTGCATACTGCTAGAAATATAATGTTAAATTTAATTAAAAGGCGGAATAAATTGTTAACGTAAAATATTCTCGGGATCACTGGTTACGGTAGCCTAGTCATAAAGCGTTCGCTTCGTGATTGGGAGGCCCGGGTTCGATTCTCGATCTCGGCACCTCGTCAACATATGCAGTGACTGTTCCTTTGCCAAGCGCTCCGCACTAGAAGTGAAAGTCACGGTTCTTTCGGATATAACCCTAAAAACATAGGTCACATGTCACGGTAGGCGTTGGTACATTACAGAACGTTCACAGAGTATAGGTCTACATTTTAAGCCCTTCACTGGCATATGGTGACGTCTCCATATCAGTAAAAAAGACTGGAGTGAGACAATACACAATCAATCTACCAATCAATCGTTTTAGAGATCTCATCAACCATATGCATACTTTCTAAACCTGCCCAAAAAAGTCCTTGCTAAAAATTTGTATAAAAAATGTATAAAATGCAATATGCAATTTTGATTTGGCTTTAGTTCCAACTGCTTTTTTAAAAAAAGACTAATTAGAAATGCAGGATAGATGAGTTTATTCATTCCTAATGAGTGTGTCATCCAAGCATCTTTCTGTCTGTCAATTGTCAAAATGTTATTGCTCCTACAGTTAAAATTTTATCCAAGAACTTTTATAAAACTTTAAAGCATTAATCAGTCATATTAATGAAGGGTGAATAAAAGTGTGGACTTTATGTTTCAGTGATACACGATACCTGCTGCTGCTGACAGAAAACTACGGAGCTTTGACAGTTTTACAACAGAAGATTCTGACTATGAAGAATGCCATTACAATATTTGGCAGCAGTTTTCCCGGTGATCAAGAGTATACGGAGGTACACATGAAACAACTAGCATACTTAAAACAGCCTTATAAAGAAGAACCAGAAACAGACGACTTTGCTTTGTTATAAGCATAATCCCACCCCTGCGAAATGATATTCATGATTTTAAGAATCTTTATGAGTTGTTCAAAACTGTTCATGAATGGTTCTTAAAGGATTCTTAACAGGTTCATAAAAGTAGTTCATGAATAAAATTCATGAAAACATTCATAATTCATAGTTCATGAACAAATGATGAACAAATATGAATATTGGTAATTTTCAGTTCAAAGAAAAAAACTTAATAGTTCAAGGTAATGAATGTTCATGAATTTTCATGAAGACTAAAAATGTAAAAATGTAAAAATAATTGTCACAAACGATCGCCAGAAAACACTCATTACTCCCATAATACAACTAGAAAAACAAAAGAAAGGAATGAAAATATGAATCAAAGGATCCAAGTGATGAAATTCTGAAAATTACACAGGGAAAGCCGATAAGATTTTTTTTATTTGACCACCTCTGCTCAAAATCCTTGAAAGCTTTTTTAGCTGATGCTCTAATTGCTGAACACACTTTTCTGCCAGACAGGGAGACTTGGATTAAAAATCATTCCATTTTAAGCATACACTTTGAATTACGCTGAGTAAGGAACCCACACTCCTCTTGACCAAGTAAGGTTAAGGATTCTGCAAAGAGTCGCGTTTGAATTAAATTTTTTTTTTAATTTTACTTGGAATGAACTACATGATTTATTTATTATCGTTATCACTTATCAGAGTTGTTTACTTGAACAAAGAGTTTGTTACCATGATTGGAAAACAAAAATTCTGTGAAATCTTTCAAGATGCTATTAAAATATTTTCTTTTAAAGTTTTTCATTTTAGATAACTTATTACATTTTTGTTTACAAAAAAACAAGAACGTTCATGAATAGTTCATGAACATTCCTAAATAACTTTTACAAATTATTCATGAATAGTTCATGAAAATGCATTGAACCTATTAAAATCATTCATGAACTTTTCTTGAAAGTTCAAGAATACAATTCATGAACTTTTCTTGAAAGTTCAAGAATTATTCTTGATCATTTTGCAGGCATTTAAAAAATCCAAGTTTGTTCATGAACAACAAGTAATTCTTGAATATTCTTGAACTTGGTTTTCATGAATAAAATCCATGAAATCATGAGTGTCCAATTTTAACTTCATGGGATCTTCATGAACAATTCATGAGTTGATTCAAGAATATAATTCATGAACTTTTCTTAAAAGTTCAAGAATTATTCTTGATCATTTCGCAGGGGCCTATATCCATTAAGTATTCAATATAATTTAAAGTCCCTGGGAATAAAAATCCATTTCATGTAAGTGTCAATACATTTTTAGCATGATCGCTATAAGTTTATTTCACTGTACGCATACATATCTACATGTATCTAGAGACGCAAAGGAAATAGGGTATTGACATGTATTTTTCATCATTGCATGTTCTTCATGAAATATAATCAAAGATAAAAATCTCAAAACTTACTAAATCAGGATCCTGTAAAGTTTGTCGAACTATCTTTTACTTTAAAAAGTTATAGTCATCTTGGCATGTGCACTGATTAGAAATTGATAAATTGATACAAAAAATTTTGTCAGCTGCGATTACTTTTCCTAAGGAATGGCATGATTGTGTTTAATAGGTTTGCAGAAATATCAACCGTATAAAGGTCTGCATGGAGACAGGAAACACGGTGGTTCTTTTGAACTTGGAGAATCTTTATGAAAGTCTGTATGATGCCCTTAACCAGGTAAATTTTTGATACATGCACATAAAACCCGTAAATTTTTATTCCCTTTATGCCCTCATAGACAGCTATTATGCATCTTGGTTTCGAATGGAATGGCCGATTGAAGTCCTTAGAATTTCTTTTAACTTAAGATTTTTATTCATAATCATGAATATGGCAGTTCTTATGTTTTGTACAGTTAATGCATTAACACGTATTTGTATGTAGGAAGAAGGACACACCATAAGATTTAAAAAAAATGCAGAAAATTAAAAAACCATCCTGTATCTTAAAATTCATGATATTTTTTGTATTTTTTTCAGTATTATGTCTACTTTAGAGGTGAAAGATATGTAGATCTTGGATTGGGATCTCATCGTGTCAAGTGTAAAGTGCACAAGAATTTCAGGTAAAAAAAATCTTCCTCTATGAAATTATTTTTAAAAGCTGTGTAATCTTGTGATAATAATACATTTGTATTAACCTACTCATCTCAAACTCAACACTAAGATTAGGCTTTTGAGATATCTGAGGATTCAAGGAAACAATGGTTAAACATTTAAAAAGTGGTTTGGACTGCCACACTACTTTAAAATATTCCTGCCATTCAGAAAATATGTGTTCGAGAGAATGGAGCTTAATACAGACATGATAAATTCCAAAAGCAACCAACCAAGGATTTTTCATAATTCTAATACAGGTTGATAGTTGTAGCGGAGAAGGAGGTTGTATACAGACAGTTCCCCATTCCTCTGATCAACAGACTAGAGAAACACTCCCTCAATATCTCCACCATGTTGTCTCCAGTACAGGTCAGCCTGGCTCACAAGTTAGAGAAGTGGGCAGAACAGTTTGTCAAGATAGCAGTACCAATGTTTAGAAATCCAAAGTATTTTTTTTTCTTTATTTTCAGTACTTAAAATTAAGTTTCTCGAAGATCTTAATATAAAACATACTTTGTGATAGCTAGCTAGGTAAGATTACAAATTCTATTTTATAGTAGAGACTTCTTTCTGTTAAAGGTACTTGGACACAGATTTGAAGTTAATATTTTCTCATTTTTTCTGTATAATATCACGAATTATATATTTTAATAGCATTTCACACAAAAATTAATTAAAAATCTTATTTCATTTAAAAGTTAATAAAACTTTAAATTTTTTGGCGGATTTGATTGACACATCCTTGCACTTTCACAAATTAACTTTGTTCTTAATCCTTAGGAAAAGTGGCAATTTTGATGTGTTTTAATGAGAAATATAAAAACTTTTATCAAGAAAAATAATTTTATTCAGAGTAGAAATGTTAGAAAGCAAAACACCTTCACAAGTATCGTCATTCCGAACTAATGGATGCGTACAGAGTTTAGCAAATCGAGCACACTCTTGTTATGTACACAGTTTTTGTAAACAGGGCTCGAGTTTTGTTATTGTTTATATTTAGAATTCACCGGGTGCGTTCAGTCGTCACAGTCTGCTTACCACAACTTCACGGACTGACAATATATTGTGTGTTTGTTTTGCTTTCGAACATGTCTACTCTGAATTTTCTGGATTATAGTATTAATATTTTTCATTCATACAAAACGAGTTTGCCACTTATCCTAAGGATTAAGAATAAAATTAAATTTGTGAGAGTGCAAGGATATGTCAATCAAACCCGCCGAAAAATTTGAAATTTCAATATCTTTTAAACGAAATAAGATTTTTAATTAATTTTTGTGTGAAATGCTATTAAAATATATAAGTCGTAATATTATAGAGAAAATAATAACTTCAAATCTGTGTCCAAGTACCTTTAAAACTGTTCTAGTAATACTACAACTTTGCTGAAAAAATTTCCTTTCAATAAAGGGTACAAAAGTTTCTATCTTTTAAAATGTACCAGAGAAAGATGTAATTTCTTATTTTTAGCTCACCTGAGCCAAAGGCTCAAGTGAGCTTTTCTGATCAAAATTTGTCCGTATTCTGTCGTTGTCGTCGTCGTTGTTGTTGTTAACTTTTCACATTTTCATCTTCTTTTCAAGAACCACTGGGCCAATTTCAACCAAACTTGCTACAAAGTATCCTTGGGTAAAGGGGATTCAAGTTTGTTCAAATGAAGGGCCACGCCCTTTTCCAAGGGGAAATAATTATGAATTTGAGAAAAATTAATGGCATTTTTAAAAAATCTTCTTCTCAAGAACGACTGGGCCAGGGGTAGGGTAGAGCCGAAATGGCCGATCAAATTATTACATAGGAAATATAGGAAAAATCTTTAAAAATCTTCATCTCAAGAACCACTGAGCCAGGGAAGATGAAACTCATGTGAATTCATTCTTAGATAGTGTAGATTCAAGTTTGTTGAAATCATGACCCCCGGGGGTAGGGTGAGGCCAAAATGGCCGATCAAAGTTTTACATAGGAAATATTGGAAAAATCTTTAAAAATCTTCCCAATAACCACTGGGCCAGGAAAGATGAAACTCATGTGGAATTATCCTCAGATAGTGTAGATTCAAGTTTGTTCAAATCATGACCCCTGGGGGTAGGATGGGAACAAAATGGCCAATCAAAGTTTTACATAGGAGTAAATAGGAAAAATCTTTAAAAATCTGCTTTTCAAGAACCGCTGGGCCAGGAAAGATGAAACTCATGTGGAATCAACATCATATAGTGTAGATTTAAGTTTGTTCAAATCATGATCCCTGGGGTTGGAGAGGGGCCAAAATTGCCGATCAAAGTTTAACATAGGAGTATTTAGGAAAAATCTTTAAAAATCTTCTTCTAAAGAACCGCTGGGCCAGGAAAGATGAAACTCATGTGGAATCATCCTCATATAGTGAAGATTCAAGTTTGTTCAAATCAATACCCCCGGGGTAGGATGGGGCCAAAATGGCCGACCAAAAATTCTCATAGGAATATATAGGGAAACCTTTTAAAATCTTCTTTTCAAGTACTTCAAAGCCATGACTAGCAATATTTTTGTAGAATTATCCTTATGTAGTGTAGATTCTAGTTCGTCCAAATCATGATTTGTGCTTTTTCCTTGCTGATGTGCTCAGGTGAGCACTGTGGCCCCTGTGCCTCTTGTTGATATTTTTTTGTTTTATCAGATTGAAAGCACATGAATACAAGACAGGAGATGTATTTATGGGCTTCCATGCTGATACATGTGCTTCAATTATCCGCCATGTCTGCCAGAGTTTCAGTGAATCAGACTTAGAAGGCATAGAACAAGAGGTACAGAAACTAATATTGGGACTAAGATTTGAATTGAAATATTATGATTATATGAATTGTTGTTGTTGCAGAAATAGAAATCTTTAAACAGAAATCTAGTAATCATTTTAATTTTGTTTTTCAAAGTTCCTGAGTTTTAATACTATAATTGCATTGTCAGATAAAACTATCTCTCTCTCTCTCTCTCTCTCTCTCTCTCTCTCTCTCTCTCTCTCTCTCTCTCTCTCTTACCAACGCTTTAACCTTGTCCATAATAATTATCGTAAAAGATAAAAAATGTGATTTATTACCAGATTGAAAGTTTAAGTTAATAGAAAATCTTTAAGACAAATGCTATAGAGTTATCATTGGCCATTATCGAGTTTTGCAATAATAATTTAATACATCTCGCTTTATGTTTCACGAGGAAAGGAATCTATGTGTTAGCAAGACTTAGTACATTTTGAATTTAAAAAATCAAATTTGTTGATTTTCTGACCAGGTGATGCAAGCTGCTAAAGAAGTCTTACTGTGGTGTGCTACTCCTGACGGAGTGTTGAGAGCAAAACAGAGACTTCCTCAACGGGAATTTGAATTTGTAGAGAACATTTATTATGAACAACAGAAGCATGATAATCTACTGTACTACCTTGCCCAGAAGATCAGGAGGGAAAATAGTGAGGGACTCTATGCTCAGGTCAAAACTTATTTCTGTTTTAAGCAACATGAATCACTCTTGTAACCTAAATCAATTTTCGTTATTGTCTAAACTCTTCATTTTTTAAAAATTGTTTCTCCAGGACAACTTCGGTTGGACCAAGTTAATATAATTTACTACGAAGCATTACCGGGTGAGGGGATTTTGGTTTAAATGAAAATAAAGGCCACATCTCCAAAAATACATAAATTGTTAGTTTGAACGTTCCTGTATTAATTTTAAAGGCGGATTCGCCTGGAATTTGGATGGAATTGCGCAGGGATTGGCAAATTCCGGGCGTACTTGAGGTGGAGACGGAGTTTTCGAAAAGTAACGTAGAAAAGGCGTCTTACAGGCGTCATTTCTAATTTCCGGGCGTCAATTTGCAAGATTTTCCAGGTGTAAAATGGCAGGAAAATAGAAACAAAAATTACGTCTGGAACTTTCAGGAGAAGTAAAAACCTCTGATTGGTCATTCAATTATCAATTAAAGGTCATTTCAGATCTCTCGTTGCTTGAAGAATACTTTTTTCTGTTGCCAGTAGTTTTTCAAGCTGCTCTTCTCTGAGTGCCGCGTTGCTTTTTTCAAGTTGAATCTGGACCTCTAGGTGGGTCTTCTCATCTCTAAGTGTTTTGATTTTGTTTTCTAATGTATGGATCGTTTCACCTGACGATACTTTAGACTGTTTTCTGTCCCGTACTTTGTTGTCAATGTCCGTTAATATCCTTTGGATCTTTTCCGTGTTTATAGTTACACTATTTTCTAGTTTTAGGAGAGATTCTACAAATACAGATTCTAGTCTTTGGATGTTACTCATCATATTAGGAACGTCTCCTACCGTAGTTTCAGTGCTTTTGTTGAAAGATGTGCACTATGGGCTCTGGCTCTGTGAATTATTGCTACTTGTGACAATAATTTTGGGATTGGTTTCTTCATGTTTAAGTTCCATGTCACTTTCCTGTGGAGTTTTAAGTGGACCACAGATTTTGTGTACTATTCTCAAAATTATTGGGAAGTCTTTCGAGGCAAAGACATTGTAGCAAGTTCCTTGAACTTGAATGAGTCCTGACTTTATAAAGAAAGTAATTTTGTATATTCTTTCATCATTCAGATTCTTCACATTTATTGTAACTTTTTGCAAGGGCTGATGTGAGGAGGATATGGTCGATGGGGTGTCGACCCACGAAACTTTCTTGTCATTTCTTTTCCCTATAATGTCGTAAAAATATACGTGTAGGGCTTTAAGCTATGCTTGGATTCTTTCAAATGAAGTTCTATCATTCGGGCTTCTGCATCATAGATAGAAGTGTCTATTTCTTCAAATAAGCAATGTTTCGATTTGTCCGTTGTAGGTTCTGTGAGATTTGGCGGGAGACAATCCGCCGAGTAATGTTTCTGTAGGTCGTTATTTCCTAACATTTCTACAAAGTCTGGGTCCCCAAAATTGATATCCATGATTTTTACCTCTTTGAAGACAATTTTCACCAGGTCTGCCTCTGTTTGAGGTATTATATGGCTGATAAAAAGCACAAACCTTCGATCTCAATATTTCTTCCGACCTTCCATTACCGGAACCGGAAGTAAAACGTACATGTTTCATTCTGAAGTACAACAGGTCATGATTAATAATAAGCACTGTAATCCTATCCTCAGGAACTGCAGATTTATTATTTGCAAATTATGAACTATTGTGTCGGGGAATGGGGTCGTCAAGAGGGGGGGGGCTGTTGCTACAAGACAGGACTATGTTCTGCATAGGAATATGAAGGATAAATTCTCTCTACCCAGGCAAACTGTAATAGAATGGTACATGTAATAAAAAGGTCAGGAACCAGACTCCAGGATGCAGATAATTTGTTGACAATTTATTGTTTCTTTGAATTCTTGTCTTTTTATAAGGACATCATTTGGACAAATCTAATTATTACAACGACTGCATAACACTTAAGAAAAATCTAATGAATAGTAAATTATAAAATTCATGTCCATTTCTCTCTGGATTTTTATTCCACAATTGTTGAATATATTTTAAGCTAACCTGAGCCGAAGGCTCAAGTGAGCTTTTCTGATCAAAATCTGTCCGTTGTCTGTAGTTGTTGTCGTTGTCGTCCTTGGTGATCGTGACGTTATCGTAGTTGTCATCGTCGTTGTAAACTGTTCACATTTTCATCTTCTTATTAAAAACCACTGGGCCAATTTTCACCAAACTTGCTTCAAAGCATTCTTGGTAAAGTGTATTCAAGTTTTTTCAAACGAAGGTCCTAGCCCTCTTTCAAGGGGAGATAATTATGAATAAATGAAAAATAAATGGTATCTTATAAAAATTTTCTTCTCCAGAACAATTGGGCCAGGAAAGATGAAACTCATACTCAGGTAGTTTAGATTTAAGTTTGTTCAAATCATGACCCCTGGGGATAGAGCGGGACCACAATGGCTAATCAAAGTTTTACATAGAAATTTATAAGAAAAATCTTTGAAAATCTTCTCCAGAAACAATGGGCAAGGAAAGATGAAACTCATGTGGAAGCATCATCAGGAAATGTAGATTCAAGTTTGTTCAAATCATGACCCTTAGGGTTAGGGTGGGGCCATAAAAAGGGTAAAAGTTTTTCGGAAGAATACATAGGAAAAAATCTTCTCTTCTCCAGAACAGAAACGTTTTGTTTTGTCAGACTGACATGCAATTCAAGCATCTGCAAGTAGTGAGGAATTTTTATCAAATAATGTCCAAAAAGGGGGGGGGGGGTAACGAAGGCCATAGTTGGAGATCGAGTAATATTTTGGAAAAATCATAAAAAATTTCCTTTTCAAGTATGGCAAAATTAAATGAATTGTTTACTTTATTAATATAGTGACATGTGTAGTGATTTGTGTTTTTTAACTAGCACATGTGCTCAGGTGACGATGTGGCCCATGGGCCTCTTGTTCTTCAGTCTAGTGGGGTAAGGTTGAAGTTGTTTAATCAATACAAACGTGCATGGTATATTTGGATACTTTCTCCCTTATCTCTTGTCAATTGTTGTTTTTTTAAATGTTGGCCATCTGTTTTCGTTGATAGCTAATTTTAACATAAAATATTTGGAGATAACGTACAGTATTCCAGCCCCAAATCCTCGGACCTCTAAAATATCAGAGGTGGAATCATGACAATTTCAGCTTCCTTTTAAGAACAGCTAGATCAATTTCAATCCATTTTTTAAAAACAAAATATTAGTACTTTATGTGCATCAATTTTGTTAACGTAATTGGTCCTTTATTTTGGGAAATTGAGTCAAACACCCCAGAATTAATTATCTTCAAACAGCATATGTTGTACTCTATCACATCCAGCAGGCAAAGCATTAACATGCGTTTGGCTTTTGCCCTTTTCAGATTTATGAAATTCTTGATCCCTGAAGTCATGAAGAAGGCCCAAGGCCGGAAATGCATTTAACATGTACATATTTTCTGTTGTAATTTACTATTAAAGTAAGAAATACTTTTAATAAAATAATGTACATTTAGCAGAAAACTTCTTTGCCAATAGGGTCCATGTCTAAATATGGGGCTACATATAATGACACTTTCTGAACCCTATATTAGTAACATATTACACGCAAAAAAGGTCTAAGGAAAAAAATAGCCATTCATGAGTTAAATAAGCCATCCATGAATTGAATGAATAAGACATAATTCAGATGATTACATTGCATATCAATTATTACACATTTGTGTTTCAAAAAACTCTCTCTCTCTCTCTCTCTCTCTCTCTCTCTCTCTCTCTCTCTCTCTCTCTCTCTCTCTCAGATTAAATTTCAAGTTCTGTCT
Organism: Saccostrea glomerata; assembly: GCA_003671525.1. Lineage (NCBI taxonomy): Eukaryota > Metazoa > Mollusca > Bivalvia > Ostreida > Ostreidae > Saccostrea > Saccostrea glomerata. The sequence continues at coordinate 401,406 of PRKT01000395.1, forward strand.
CCTCTGTTAAGTAAATTAATGTAGTTCAGTAACGTTCCAGTAGAAAATCATCAATTTAGCTTTCTTGTTTGTTTGTTTATATATACGCCATTACATCAATAGTAAGTATTGTATAAATAATATTGCTTATAAATAATTGATCTATTTATATTATATTTTAGGTAACCACCAACTCCAAGCTGATCACCACAGTAGATGTAGCAGAGCTGTCCCAGTACCTGCACATTCCTCACACACAAATAACATTACTCACCCTACAGTCATTTGATACAGAACAGCAGTTCTGTAGACAAGTCAAGTAAGTCATTAGAAACAGAGCAGAAGTTCTGTAGAAAAGTCAAGTAAGTCATCAGATCTCTAGTCAAGTCAAGCAAGTCATTTGATACAGAGCAACTGTTCTGTAGACAAGTCAAGTAAGAAGTTCTTTAGACAAGTCTAGTAAGTCATTTGATACAGAGCGAGCAGCAGTTCTGTAGACAAGTCAAGTCATTTGATACAAAGCAGCAGTTATGTAGAAAAGTCAAGTAATTCATTTATTCTATAGGCAAGTCAGGTAAGTCAAGTAATTCATGAGATACAGAGCAGCAGTTCTGTATACATGTACAAGTCAATTAAGACAGTACTTTAAACTTGAATTTACTCTAGTGAACATTTTGAAAGCTTTGATTTACTATAGTGATAATTATGATCACATTGAGAATATAGTGATCACTTTAAAAACTTTGATAAACCGTATATATAGTGTTAACTATGACACTATGATTTAAAATAATCAACTATAGTTTACTATAGCTAACTATAGTTGTTTTTTGTTAAGGCATGCCCAAAAATTATTTTTACAATAGCTCCAAAACTATGTGGTTTATAAAGTTAAAACTGTTAAAGTTTAGGATTATATTATTGATTAAAAGATATTAAGTATCACGTATAACAAATACTTAGAAAGAATATTTGTCGAGAAAAATTCTTTTTTTAAGAATCCATATACTGAACAAAATACACCTAAGTACATCAAAACTTTATTAATAAAGGGTAAGTAGGGCTTCGATAACCCCTGGAAAGTTGTTTTCCTTGTTTATTTAGTCCAAATGTTAAGACTTGAAACCGAATTACAATGCAAATGGCGGATTTTATAGGGATTTTGTCTTTATATATATCATGCTTTCAATGACAGCCTTTCAGAGACTATTCACGCCTAACTTGCCATTCATTGATAAACATAATTATATATTTGCATATCCACTGCTCTTTCCCACTATGAACATGTAGTCATCAATTGCATTCATAGGACTATAGATGCAACTGCTTCTGCTATGAGTGCAATTGCTCTTTCACACTCGAGTAGTGCAAGCTCTCATATATATATATATATATATATATATATATATATATATATATATGAAACGTGTTTAGAAGTATATATATGAAATGTTTCATAAAAGGAATAAATATAAGTTTTTAATAATCCGTTTTGGAAAAAAAGAATAAGAGAACAATTTAAAATTGCTGATTTATATCCTCAAAAATTTAATTTTGGTCAATGTATTTAATTTTATAATAAAACTTTTTAAAAATGAAGAAAATTGCCATATTTTTATTTTTTCTTATTATATTTTTTCATATTTGTACAAAGAACGATAACTCTTCACACTTGGGTGATAAAACATTCAGAAAAATTAAGCAAAATTTCTTTAATTCGTATGTATAATTCAAGAACGGTTTCAGCTCTTAAAAATAAATAGAAATTTTGTTTAAAAACATATAGAAAAGCATTCTGGAGTTATAATGATTATTAAAGCATTCTCTTTTTTCATCATAAGGTTAAATTATTGATTTTTGTCAGAGGGTTTCAATAACGTTGATCGATGACGTCACATCTGCATCAAAACAAAAATTTAGAGAAAGTAACGATGGCCCAGCTTGTATCCAGATGACTGTGTTTTAAAAGAGGTTAGTACTTTATAAATTGTTTGTTATTTATGAGAGAAAAGGTGCAATGATCAGGTATACTAATTTTAAAGCCGTGTGTTTTTCTTGACTGAAGATAACAAGCCACATCCTTATGTAAGCCAGGATTTCCTCTGATTTTCTTGACAGCATCAAAGAATGCAAATATAAGTAATAAACAACGATTATTTAGTGAACATAGCATTATGAATAGCAATAGCTCTGCTGACATATTTTCCATGATGCGCGCTAGTAGCAGAGCAATTGCTATTCATAACGCCATGTTCACTAAATAACGTTGTTTATTTCTTAAATATTTCTACAATGATGGTTTTTACTAAAAGTACAGCATTAAACAGATGTATTAAGCAACATTATTTGATTTTTTTCAAGAATTTTATTCTTTAAAATATTTGTTTTCACACGATACTTTCTATCTGTTAATCAATAATAATAATAATAATAATAATAACATATATATATATATATACTGTTAAAGTTTTAACTTTAATACCTCACATACATGTAGTTTTGGAGCTAATGTATTTTTTTGGATATGATGACATTTGGTGAAACCTTCAGATTAAGCACAAATGTTTTACTTTGTTATCACATATACAGTGCATTCTCGCCATTATGTGGTTTAGGGGAGGGGTGTTAAATTTTTGTCTAAATCTCTGTGTCCGACTTTAAGGCAAGTCATAGAAAGATTTTTCTGGACAAGGTTGTACTCTATAAACAATCCTGTCAAAATCATTGAACCAACAAAGTCTTTAAACGTAAAATCATTGAAAGATTGAAAGTATTTATAAATTTTAGCAATGGAAATCGATTGCAGAATTGTAATCGGTTAACCGCAAGACGTTCCGCCCGATTAACCATTTAGTCATATCAAGATACCCGGTATACATTTTGACATTTTTTTTTCAAATACACAAGAAGGCTTTAAAATACGTTAGAAGTTATATTCTGTTTATCAAATTTGATCCGGGAATTTTATTTCTAAAATTAAATTTTATTTTAATTTCAATACATTAGAAAACAAGATGTGTTTGTGAAACACTGATGCCCTCGTATGGCAACATATCGAAGGTTAAAATTTCCCAAATGCAGATCAAACATGTTGGTGCCAAAGTAAGGCTTTTTTACAAGAAATGCGAAATAAAAAAACGCTAGCTACACCTGTTCCAGGGTTATGACCAAGGTTAACATTTTATAATAAAGGATAAACTCTGGGTCAAGGTTGTTGGGTTCTAAAGAAAGGCCTTGTCTCAAAGATTATGTATGGGAAGTGTGAAAGCGCTGGCCCTTACCGTTCAGAAGCTGTGGCCAAGGTTAAAGTTTGTAAAAAGTAGGTCAAACTTTAAGTTCAAAGTCAAAGGGTCAAGATTCTTGATATCCAATGAAAGATCTTGTCACAAGGATTACACATGTGAAGTATGAAAGCTCTATCCCCTACTGTTCAAAAGTTATGGTCAAGGTTAAAGTTTGAAAAAAGTACGTCAAACTCCAAGGTCAAGGTCAAAGTTCTTGATATCAAATGAAAGGGCTTGTCACAAGGATTAAATATTTGAAGTATGAATACCCTATTCTGAACCCTTCAAAAATATAGTCAATATTGTATTTTTAAAGTAGGTCATCTCCAAGGTCAAGGTCAAAGGGTCAAGGTTCTTGGTATCCAATGAAAGGTCTTTTTATCAAAATTATATATGTGAAGTATGAAAGCCCTAAGACTTATTGTTCATAAGTTATAGCCAAGGTTTAAGTTTTTTCATAGGTACGGAAATCTCCAAGGTCAAGGTCAAAGGTCAAGGTTGTTTGAATCCAATGAAAGGACTTTCCACAAAAAATACATACATCAAATATAAATGTCCTAGTATTTATTGTTCAAAAGATATGCCCAAAGTAAAAGTTCAAAATTTTTGTGTAAAAGTAGGTCAAACTCCAAGGTCAAGGTCAAAAGGTCAAATTTGGTGGTACCCAAAGAAAGGTCTTGTCACAAGGAATACACATATAAAATATGAAAACCATAGCTCCACTAAATCAAAAGTTACGGGCAAGGTTAAAGTTTTTGAGGACAAACAGACAAACAGAGAGACAGAGAGACAGCTCGACAGACAGACAGACAGACAGACGGACACGACAAAAACTATATACCCCCGAAACTTCGTTTACGGGGGCATAAAAATTACGAAAATTTAGAATTGTGCCTGAGAAATGAGACATGGATAATTTTCCATGACGTTAAAGAAGTTCAATCTGCATTGTCACCATAATCAAAACTTTGTGTCCCCAAATCTATGTTCTTAAATCATTACATTTTTGTTAACTTTATGATTTTTATTATTCCCTAGGAAATTATACAAGTCTTTTTCAAAGGCGCTCATGAGATCCTCATTAGGATTTGGTAAAGTGAGGACAAGATGATTTAGTTTAGGAATTAGTAATGTTTTTCTAAGAGGAATAAGTTTGCGAGGTTTCAATTGTGAAATTTTTTTTTTTTTTTAATTTCTTCAATTTTTAATTTGTAATTAATATCTACCATCTCATGTGAATCAAAAGAAAACTTAACACCTAGTAAATCAAAAGATGTAGTACTAGAATCAAACTTCCATCTTGAGTGATGAAATACATCTTTTGAGAATTTTTTACTTCCAATCCAGACAAGTTTAAGAAAAAAAATATTTTTCGACCTAAAATTGATGCAAAATAATCTAAGACTCTTGTAATTCCATCCAATGAGCTTGGGGAGCCATAAAAAATAACACATGTATCATCTGCATATTGGGAAAACTTGTATCCTTCACCATTAATAGTTATACCTTTTATATCCTTATTTTTTCTAGTTAAAATGCCTAGAATCTCTGCACAAAGCAAAAAAAGGTACGGTGAAATAGGATCACTTTGTCTACAACCCCTTTCAGGGCAGAAATACTGAGACACAATACCATTTTGAATAACACAGGATTTTATATTATTATAGAAACGTTTTATCAATTTCTAATTGACTGACCAAAATTTAACAAAGTGCTTGATGTATGAATTCCATGAAATCGTATCAAAAGCTTTTTCAAAGTCGATAAACATTAAGAGACCAGGTATGTTTTTGACTCTGCTTGGTGCATAATATCATATATTAGTCTAATATTTTCACCAATAAATTTGCCTTTAATAAATCCTATTTGGTCTCCAATTATTAACTTATGTAAAAATTTTTAAATTCTTTCAGCAATGCACCCTGAAGCTAATTTATATACAAAATTTAAGAGGCTAATAGGCCGCCAGTTTTTTTAAACTGTTTTGGCTTACCAGTTTTAGGAATACATGTTTTACGCCTAATTTGTTTGGTTCGGAAAAAGTTTGTTTTAAGTATGAATCATTGATTGCTCTTGTGATAAATGCGCCAATATCCATCCAAAAAAAAAAATTAAAAATTCACAAGTGAATCCATCTGAACCTGAACTTTTATTATTTTTCATTTGTTTAAAAAAGTTTAGAACCTCTGATTTTGTTACAGGGCCCTCTATACTTAGAGATTCTTCAAAAGACAGTTTTGGGATATCATTATATTCTGATAATTTTTTGTAGTTTTCATTGTCTATAATCTCTTTTTTTTTTTTTTATAGATTTTCATAAAAACGTTTTGTTTCATTTCAAATATCATAACGACTTTTTTAATATGTAACGTATATAAACAAAAAACACGACTGGGAACCTGTTTACATAACAAAGGTTTAGAGCTTTAAATCTTTCTTGTATCTCGACAATGCATTCAAATTTCTGATGATCATTAGAAAGACCTTTGTTAAATATTTATAAAAATGGAAAAATAAATTTAATTTTTATTACTGAAACTATGTCCATGTCCCTTTAAGTGTGCGTTACGCATTTTTATTAATAGATAATTTTAATGAACTAAATTTAATGTTAAACGTCATTTTAAAGAAAATTTTGATTGAAATAATGTTAAAAGATTACAACATTAATTTGGAATTGTCAACCAAGATTGCGACGATGTATATAAGCAGATCTATGGCAAATCAATACGAAAACTGCAAAACATACAACCGACTTACATTGTAAAGGCGGATCGACTTATACGCGTGTAACATGTGCAGCTTGAAAAATGACTTGAATAGCATACGTTTTGTCAACATGAGGTTGATACATAGGGTTGCCAGGTCGATATGCTTTTCTGTGAAGAAGATATATCTATTTATTGACCGAATAAAAGTGCAACATTCATTTATATAATAATTTTTACAGACACTTAAACTCAATTTGAAAATGGTGAAAACAAGGTTTTTAAATTGTCATTTTTAACACATAAGGATAAAAAATCATAATAAATGAAGCTGTTTCTTGTAATTACGCTTTTTATATTGATAGGGTTATTAAGAGAATTCACTTATTCAAAAAAGCTATATCGCTAAAATAGTCATTTATCTTCTAAGTTATCATCTAAAAGACCTGACAACTGTGTCCGTTATAATAAATTATTCCAAAATTATTGGCACATCTTTGAGCAGGCAAATTTTACACCCGAAAAGAAAACCCGGTATACGGCATTATATTTATATTTAGGAATGGCCACTTATGGGAGTTCCTTATCTATAAATTTATAAAAAAAAAAACTTCTGTTATAGACAAAGTTTTGAGAGAGACTTGTCTGCTGAGTCTCTGTTGATTGTACAGTGTGACAGTGGAAATGAAAATGCTAGCCTTGTTGCCCGTGCCCAGTATTCTGTGTTAGATCAGCTACAACAGCTGGAGGACCAGAAGACAGGGAGGACACACGTTGTCTTCATCATCCATCTCCCCAGGGTGGCAGGTGGAGGATTCACAGGATTCCAGGTACAAATAAAACAATTAAAATAATCAGTTCTGGTGGTTAAGAACTTCTCAGGAAATTTAGCAGTGTAAATTGTAATAAGTAATTCGTTATAAATAATGGTCCGCGGATTTAATTAATAATTATAAAGACTTTGAAACGATATTAGAAAATATTTTAAATTACATAGGAAGAATCAAGTTTATTGAATGCTCCCCATATATCCGTTTCATTAGTGTAATCCTAAATACCGATTCTGCTGCTTCTTACCTAGTGATTAGCCTTATCACCTAATGGTTGTTTGAGCATAAATCTTTGTGTGTTTTTCAGCATTTTATATAAATAAATGGAGAAATATGAATAAATGTACAGAAATAAATAAATGCATTTACAATGCTGATAAGTTTGAAAAACAATATTCCAAATAAGTCTTGCAGCCTACTTCTGTTGTTTCGTATAATATAATGCGGAAATTTAAAGGTTTCAGAAAATTCATTGAATTATAGAGTAACTAAATTATACTTCATGCACTCAGTAAGCTGTCATTTATAAAACCAAAACTTGTTACTCTTATTTTGTTATATATACAAGTTTGCCTTTGCGCAGATCGATTCAGCAAATGACCCACCTCTTCGAAAACATTATTTGCCGGGGAGAATTTATTATCTGCATGAGCCTAAACACAACGAGGCGCCATTTCTATATTTTTGAGTTTTTGTTTAGATTAGCATTAAGACTATATAGAGCTGAATTCATGATATAAAAAATGTGATTTTGTGATATCGAAAAATCCAGCTGAATTTCTGATATCACAAAGAAATTTCTTGATATCAGAAATTCAAGTGTTTGATATAAAAGAAAAAAAATGATTTTCTGATATCAGAAATTCGAACTTTTTATATTTAAAAAAATCTCGTTTATTTTTTGATATAAAAATATTATCTGATATCAGAAAATGATCTATTGATATCAAAAAATGGAATTTATGATTTAAAAAATCCTTTTGTGATATCAGAAAATACTTTAAAAATATAAAGCACCCCATACGTGTCCGGGTTTATGAAAATTTTCACTTACCAAAAGTTTAATCTATTCAACAAACTAATGTTTTATTTGATTAAAAAAAAATTACATATTTCTTTTTAGTGTGGTCTGTGGCACTCTGTTCACATTGACGACCTTAGACCAGATGATGAAAAAATGTTCAGTTTTCTGGACCTGAGGAATAAGAGTTACTGCACCACAAGGGCAACTTGACTGACTGGAAAATATTGTTATAATTCATTTAGTTTTGTATACTTGAATTTATCAGATCATTTATAAACCTGGCACATTGACAGAAAAGTTGGACTACAACGTCGGATTACTGGTATAACAACCTCGGACCATAAAGAAGTCAGACTATAAGAAACCCAGTCTATTATATATATTTATTTATTTATTAATGAATGGTAAAAAATTATCAAATAAGATCAAGGATATTCTGAATTCATTTCCAGAAATAAATGAATCCAATGACAGGTAAACTTCTTCAAAGGGATTATAAACTGAATTAATTGGGTCCTTGTCAAAACCTTTCAGAAAAACATGAACGGCATGCATGCATTCGACTGGCCAATACTTAATAACTTTAATTAGGATTTTCATACTCATTATACCCCATGTAAATGAAGTTTGGGGGATATATAGCAATTCACTTGTCCGTCCATCCGTCTGTCTAGCTGTTTGTCCATCTGTCTTTGCAAACATGTCCAGTCCATAACTTTCTTATGGAGGAACATTAAATTTATTACTCCACACAAAGATTGCTCATGACCTAAGGGTGTGTCATGACTATGACTCAAGGTCATTTAGGGAAGTTCAAGGTCACTAGAATAAAAATTTCATAAATCGTGTCTGGTCCATATCTTTCTTATGGATAAACATGATAGGGTATCATTTCACACAAACATTGCTCATGACCTAATGGTGTGTCATGACCTTGAACCAAGGTCATTTAGGGAAGTTCGAGGTCACTGGAAGAAAAATTTTATAATTTGTGTTTGGTTCATATCTTTTTTATGGGTAAACTTGGTAGGTTCCTATTTCACACACAGATTGCTCATTACCTTAGAGTGTGTCATGACCATGACCCAAGGTCATTTGGGGAAGTTCAAGGTCACTGGAAGAAAAAATTAATAATTTGTGTCTCGTCCATATCTTTTTTATGGATAAATTTGGTAAGTTCCTATTTCACACAAAGATTCCTCATGACATAAGGTAGTGCCATGACCTTGACCCAAGGTCATCTGTGTAAGTTCAAGGTTACTGAAAGAAAAATTGTATAATTCATGTTTGGTACATATCTTTATTATGGAAAAGCTTGAATATACTACTTCACACAAACATTGATTATGACCTGAGGTTGTGTCATGACTTTAATTCAAGGTCATTTATGCAAGTTCAAGCATGACAGAAAAAGTTCATTATTCGTGTCTGGTCTGTATATTTAGTCTATTTTTTTATTTGACTTGTTATACTGCTCTTGAGAAAATAATAACTATTTCTATACTGTTTTACCATTGTGTGTCTGTCCGTTTGCCTGTCAGTAACAAAATTTTGGTCATGGTTTTCTCAGCAACTACTCGTCACAGATGCTTGAAATACGGTATGAGTGGAAATTTTAGCAAGACACAAATTTAGCTATTTGTCCTTAAAAACTGGTAATTTATTTTTAGTGAGATGTTATTTTAGCGATTTTTAAAATGCATCTTAATGAAGCTGTTACAAATAAAATGCAATTAATTTTTAGTGATATTCAATTTTAGCGATCTCGGTACCCTCGCTAATAATGCCAAAATTAAATCCTCGCAAAAAATTCTACTTATACGATATTAGCACCTTCTTTTCTGAGGCATGCCATATTGTGGGATTTATTTTTACATGTACATTCACATCAGATCGGGGGTATTAATAGTGAGCATTAGCTTACATACTTCTTGTTTTAGGGGGTACCGGGGAGCTATTCCAACCCGGATCCCCACGGGGCCTTTGGCTATTGAATAAGAGATTATTGAATAAGAGATTTAATCATGTACTAGAATATAAGTTTCTAATGTTTCTTAGTTACAAAGTTATTAACGGAAAGGACTGCATTAAAGGTTAGATAAATAACAACAAAAACTGATCTGAAGGAAAATGTGTGTAAAAAATAGTTGCCATGGCAACGGAATTACATTTCAATTTAAAAATATTTTCTTAGTAAAAGAATCGCCTTAGGATATCCAAAAATATAGATGTAAAGATTAATTAAAGATTTTATAGATGCTACCAAAATTACTGATTTCTTAATTGTCAATGAGAGCCATTTTTCAGATATGAAGGAATAAGTTTTAAGACGGTTTCCATGGTAATGGAATACCTATTAAATATAAATATATTTGCTTAGTAAAAGAGTCACTTTGACATATCCCACAGTATACATGTACATGCAATCAGTGACTTTAGACAATATAGTTAGTATCAAAAATAAAGATTGGTTAAATTAAATTACAAAAGATTGCATTAAATGCCAGATTTAGAGGTTTGAAGGTGTATGTTTTTGATGGCGGTTTCCATGGCAACGGAATGCCTGATCAAATTGAATTATATATTTTAGTAACACCCTTGCCTCATCACTCTCAATGGTAAAGATCAACATTTTCTGAGTAGGGGCCTTAAATGGCTTATTGTGATACCATATATACTTCTTTCAGGTAATAGCATTATGTTGAATAAAGTTAAACTCCATATTCCACAGATAATTGGTCTCCATTCATTTAATAATTTCAAAGATCGTGAAAAAGGAGGGTTGTCATGGCATCTACCACATACATTCGAGGTCGTTTTTCCGCTAGTCGGAAAGGCCCGAGAAGTTGCAATTGATGCATTGTCTGCTTGCATAATCACTAAATCAGTAAATGGTACGTGTACGAGGGCTGTTAAATAAATAATGTCCTCGGTGCTCGGAAAGAAACAAAAGACGTTTTTCAATGATTTTGTCTTCATTATTTTACTAACTAATCTCTTTTAATTACAACACATGTCCGTAACCTTTTTTATCCATTTTCTGATTGATTTTAGAACTCATTTTTGGGTATGACCCTTGGTATACTGGAAAATGGCAGATCCAGTTATTTCCTGGACTTGTTTCTTCCTTATCAAAGGTGTTTTTTTCAAGTTTGGAAATAGAAATAAGTCAAAAGGTCAAAGATCTGGCGAATATTGTTAATGTGAAAAAATATTAACTATCTGTGTATCCCGAAAACCCCTTTACTCTTCAGGGCGTGCGGGTTTGCACGCTGTCATGATGAAATTTAATGTAGTGGATTCCTGATTCTGGGTCCTTCCTCTAATAAACCTTTCGATTTTTATGCAAAAAAATTGTTTTCTAGCCTTATCCAGAAATCAAACTGTCTCATCGAATACGAATTTGAACCACTGATATTTAAGAACGTTGCATATAAATCTGTCTTTGTGCTCTTGCAATTCTTTGCTCTCGCCAGACCTTTCTTGTTTTTGTCAAGTACATCTTACGGTAAATTTTGTTTTGAGGATTTTAAGCAATAGATTCAAGTTCCATTATCTGTTTGAATATCCAAAAAACGTGGATAACTTCAATTACTGATATTTTAAAAACGCTGTCGTTTTCACTTTTTTCAAAATATAGGGTCACCTTTGAGTACTAAGCTTTTTTACCGTCAAGCGTTTCTTAAAAACAGTGTAAACAACCCCCGATGTGATGTCTATCAAATTTGCTGTTTGTCGTAAAGTCAATCCTACATCATCAAGTTTTTTTGCTGAAATTTAGCAAACAGTACATAAGTGTTATGATTTTTTGTTGGCAAGGACGGTACCCATTTTTGATGCCCATTATATAATTTTTCATCATTGAAATCCACCTCCTCATTTGTCTATAAAACAGGTATTGGTTGCTGTAAATGTCACATATTTCAGTGAATATTTCTTTGTGATTTTTAACACGTTTTACAGCAGCTTTGTTTAAGCTTTTATTTTCACTCTAGTTTACCGATTCCTTATCATTCATTTATAATGCAGTGTTTCGAAAAGCCCTTGTTTCTTAGCTTCTCACAATGAAACTATGTGATGAAAAGTGGTCACATGAACTGTTATAAATTCATTAAAGATTCAATTATGAGAGAAAGCCAATTTTAATGTCATATGATATCTGTATTGTATTTCATACAGTTCAGGACATTATTTATTGAACAGCCCTCGTAGTCGTAATTAATCCTGAAAAGTCATTCAGGAAGCCGAGGAAAAGTGAATAATGTATCAGAGAGCCGAAAATGCACACTTTTAAAAGAAAAAAATACTCTTGTATGCGTTGAGCAAGTATAAATCAATTTTTTGATCATTAATAAAAGTCTGATTTGAAAGTATTTCCTCTTACACCATTTAAGACTCTAATGATAATGGAATAGTATCACGATGAATCTCTTATAACAGTAAAAATTCATCGTTAGTCTATGCTAGGAACGCAGCCTAGTTAAGGGTACATATGTAACTTTATTAACACAAAAAATTGATGCATGGATTCGATCATTGATATATATTTTTTCATTTTTTGATTGATTTTGATTTGAAATGGCATAAATAATAAATTCCTGAAATATAAAGAAATTGTAGGTGCCTAGATAGGAGACTTTATTTTGCTTACTGTAGGGCTTATATTTCTATACAAAATTTTGCACAGATCTTGAACCTCATGACAAAACCTTATAAAATTCTTCCATTATAAAGGGTAAACATTATTCAGGTTACCAATTTAAATGTAAATTTATAAGAAATATTGCTAATTTCTGAAAAAAGTTTGTGTTATTTATCCGTAACGATTGGTGTTACCAGGGGTCCGTTTTATCAAAAGTCGATAGTATGGTTTGCCTGGGTCTCCCAACACTCTATCCCTTTGGGACGTTGTCTGGTGGTCTGAGCAGTGTGTTGCCCCGTTTCTCTTTCCGGTCCATTTGTGTCTATAGGTCGATGGGATTTTCTCCCATAGGCCGTTGCGTTAATAGCTTATGTCCAGAAATATTTTGTTAAAAAACCCACTCATGTTTATTAATACTGTAGACGTACTTTTTTCCACGGGGTCATAATTCCGCGGAATCTCAATTTCTGTCTAATCCCCGGGTAGAAAATTACGCGGATATCCTAGACTGTCACTACATGCCTTACATTTATATTAAGTACGCTTGGACAAATTTTCGCGGAAAATTGGTGACCGCGTACATAGCGTAAATTAATACCACGCGGAATAAAGTACTTCTACAGTAATCGGAATTTATCTCGAAATGATTGTGGTACAAAATTTTTGTACAAGTGATTGTATAATTTATGAATATCTTTGCAGATTGAGATCGAATACATTGTATAAATTTGTATGATCAAATGATGATTCTTATATATTTTGGGCCTTTGCCAATTATGGTCCATCGCTTTTGCTAAAGCGAGGGGACATTTGTCATCTGGGCCGTCCAACAGGCTAGCTGTCCAACTTTTACAAAACCTTGGTCATAACTTTTGAATGATAAGAGAAAGGACTTTCATACCTTGAAGTTCGACCTTCTTTTAGAAAATCAATATGGGTGAAGGAAAGCAAAAATTGTGAATTCCATGGCCTCAGTACCTATAAAGTTGTAGGGGGGGGGGGGTTCAAACCAATAAAAAGTAAACAAATTTTCAAAAATATTCTTTACTACTGGACATCAACAGTTCCAGTCCAAGGACTATTTCTACCTACGTACATGTAGCTATTATTAGCTACGTAGGTATTTAAACCTACCCAAAATAGCAATTTTTACCTACTTTTTGTATTATCTGCATTTTGCGGCCAAAAGACCGAACGGCGCAAAATGGTGAATACCAAATTTTGGCCAAAAAATGTTTACTTCAGAAATCAGCAATTTTACATTAGTTTCTAGGAGAAATTGATAATATACAAAGTAATCATTTTTGGGTCAAATTTTTGTCATCAAGTATGTGTGTGCTCACCATGTTGCGCCGTTCCTGCATTTGGTCACAAAATGCAATTTAAGCAGAAAGTAGGTAAAACTAGCTACTTTGGGTAGGTTTAAATACCTAAGTAGCTATCAATAGCTACGTAGGTAGAAATAGTCTTTGGACTGGACCTGATCAAGCTGTCAATTTGTTGAAATGGCTATAATAAGCATCGAACAATTTTCCAACATTGATACGTTTGTATCATCAGCTTATTTGTCAGTAGTATGCCTCATTTTAGAAAATATTTGCGCGTAGACCATGATTCCGAACAGTTTATCACCATGACGTCACTTTTCATCATAACTGTTCCTTCTAAGATTAAAGACCGTTCACAGTAGCTCAGTCGGTAGAGCGCTCGCTCCGTGATCGGGAGGTCGTGAGTTCGTATCTCGACCGCGACTGACCTAGTCGTTAAAATGGGTAGCAACTGTTCCTTTGCCATGCGCTCGGCACTTTGAAGTGAAAGTTGCGGGTCCTTCGGATGAGACCTTAAAAACCGAGGCCCCGTGTCAGCGGCAGGCGTTTGCACGATAAAGATCCCTCACTGCTCAATGGCCCTGAGTGCCGAGTAAAGGTCAAAATTTGAAGCCCTTCACCGGCATACGGCGACGTCTCCATACAAAAGAAAAATTCTCGAGGGACGTTAAACAATATACAATCGATCAATCTAAGATTAAAGTGTATCACTGGTGTTATGAAACATTAATACTTTATCAGGTTTTTTTTTTAATCAGCATCAATGTAAACTAATTATGTAAGAAAAATAATATTCAGCAAACAGTCTCATAATATTTTACACTTCCATTCACCGAGGCCCCCCAAACGGATGGGCCCCTGGGTTTCATGTTCTCTAACAGATGTAATGCATCTTCGTCTACGCTTTCTTCAGTATTCAGGATAATGGAGAAATTATTCTCCATTGTGTTCAGATTTATCTGGACCTTTGCTCCTCCGCTGTAGACGGTTTTATCATTAAGTGCCTGGTATATATAGTTTTTATCAGCGTTCATTGAACCATTATTCTCAGTCTGAGGACTTGCTTTGGTTTTGAAAAGGATTTTGCAAGTATGCTTGTAAACCAGTACTGAGATAATTACTGCAAATATTCCAACCGAAAAGCAAAGCGATAAAATCTGCCAAATGTTCACAGTATTCTCGTCTTCGTAATTGTTTTCTTGAGATTTCATAGGTAAGTTTCTGGTTATTAAACTTTGAAATTGCTCTGTTCTTGCCAGTCTTGGTGTTTCTAGAAAACAAATTATACGCTTTAATTTGTAATATAATTGTAAGTTACGAGGAGTGTATAATTTTTTCTTGTATGCAGAAAAAATGATATTTTAAAGTGATAAATTGAAATTTCATTTAAGAAAAAAAGAGTACAAAAAGTTCACAGTGACTACCTTCACTAGCTTGTTAATTGGTTGCTTAATAAAATCAGTTTATACCTGTTATGGTCATTGGACACCCAAAGGAAACATTGCACAAAGTATTTTCACACATGATACACTGGTGAGCGCATCCCTCCCCGTAACGACCAGGACTACAATGTCTGGTACAGTTAGGACCGAAGTATCCAGGAAGACACCCTGAAGATAATAGGAACATATAATTAATGAGATAAAAAGCACAGTTATCGGTCACTTGGGAGTCAATAATGGCAAACATGTTTTTGGGAGTAAATCATTTAAAAGAAAATTAGGATTTCATCGTTTACATCTGATCGAAGACAGAACAGTTTTGAAGTTTAAAAATTTCGTGTAAATACACCGTACGTAACACTGTTTTCTGTGACAAACATAACTGACAAAGTAAATAGTGCACAATTAATATTAGATTATGGAAATAAATACAGTAAACTTTACGACATTAACAACAAAATCTTGCTCTAAAAATGTCCCCAAACTTCTATTCTATAAACAGAATTATTTTAACAACTCTTATTTTCAAAACTAAATAAAAATTATGATAAAAACCCTGAAAGATATTCATATATATATATATATATATATATATATATATATATATATATATATATATATATATATATATATATATATATATATATATATATATATATATATATATATATATATATATATATATATATATATATATATATATATATATAT
>PRKT01000395.1:422908-442973 GCA_003671525.1 Saccostrea glomerata
AATATGAATTTGATGCTAATAGGGCAAGAGTTTGAGGTACGTTTCTTTTCCCTGTCAAAACGATACAGACTGAGCTTATTTTCTACGTATGAACGTTGAGACAGCGATTTTTAAAATTCACACTCGTGATCGGACAGTGACATAAACATTTTCACGGTGTCCATCAGTTAGGCAGTCTAGTATGTTGCCAGATTTGTTTAAGCCCTAATTAAATTTAAAGTTTTTTGTATTCATTATTTCGCCAGAACAGACCCAGAAATAACTGCTTTCATTGTTTATACGATAACCTATTAGTGTCATCAAGAAAGTAGTTCTGATTGAAAGAATTTATCGATGTGTAAAAATTTTCTGGAACGTGTTCTCGTCCAATCAAAACACAGGAAATCAATAGATAAAATGAAGATTGGAATTATAATTTAATATATATCTATATTGATATATAGATACCATAATTGTTAACCCTACTTATTGTATTGTTATGTAAGAATTAATTTAGAATTATGTCATTTTTAATGATATTTTTTATCAAATGTTGAGGAAATTTATTTTTCTAAAAAAAAAAAATTGTTTCAAGATTACCACTTATATCTCGTTTATTAATACACATTTCACTTGTTTGTTTCCTAATATGTATTGGTTTTATCTGAATTTTCAAATATTTTATTATAAGTATATAACAGATCGACTAACACCAATTCGCTTTATAGGAAAGTGTATTAATGGTTTTTTTTCCTTTTACATTTTGAAGTGTTATTTATCGTGAAGGATACAATATTAAATTTAACTTGATTATAACAAGCTCATTCAGAGAGTGTCCCCCGCTTCGGGTAAAAAGGAGAGCATACACGATTTTAGAGGAGGATGTTGAAGTGTTGGCGGGATCATATTGAGTAATGGTATAAAATGTCATTGCAAAAGCTTCCTAAGATATCGCCCAGAAATAAAAGTTTAACATACAGACAGAATGTATGAAATTACGACCTTCAACTCTGACTATATTTGACCCTAAAAGAAATAGGAGTCTTTCTGAGGCCAAAGGAGTTGTGGTAAAATATTTCACTCCAAACTCCCAAAGCTTCTCAAGATGACATTGACCTTTGACCTTTCATCGCAAAAGCTCAAAGGCTTCTGGAGATATCGCGCAGAAACGAAAGTGTTACAGAAAGACAGACAGACGGACGGACGGAAGGACAAACAGGCAGACTTAATCATATTAATATCTCCTTCTTTCAGTGAAAGCGGGGGACAAAACACATAATTCTAAAGTGAACCAATGACGCTTTTAATCAAAAGAATTTCACATCCTATTTCAATTGTTTTATTTATTTTTTTAAATAATAGTAATTTTATTTCATTTGATATCAATATATGAAAATCAATTGACATCCCTGCTTATATTTCATCATGAATAATTTGAAGAAATACTAAGAAAGTGTCATCTTTAAAGTGATATAACAATCATAATTTAGTGGAAAATTAATATATTTCTTTGAAGAACGTCTTTTGTGTGTGTAACAAGGTGACTTAGTATATTACATTGAAATATTCTTTCCACAATACGAAGTATATATGCTTGACTACGGCACCGCTGAAGGGCCAGGTAAAAAAATATTTTTATTCGTCCGGAAGAATTAGAAATTTGTTCGAACGAATTAGTTACTGTTCGTTCGGACGAAGGAGTTATTTATAGGGGTATTAGTATGTCAAATTTTGTTAGAAACATTTGGATCTTAAAGCAATTGTGACATAACTTTTGGATCATCCCTCGTGTGATTTTTAGTAAATCATAGCAAAATGCTTTCTTTGGTTGTTAGTACGGGGATTAATGTCGACGTCGCAGCTGTTGCAGAAAAAAAAATACATAACCCACGGAAGCGGCTTATGTAATTTTTTCTGCAATATAGCTGCGACTTTAATTCCCTTACTAACAAACAAAGAAATGATTTTATTGTTTATATTTACATCTGTATTTAGAATCATTCAAAGTAAAATTAAATTTGTATTAAATATAATTGTATTTAAGATGAATATGTAATTGTATTCATAACTTAACAGCCATCGATCAAGAAATCTACGCCGGTGGCTTGCTGAGTGTCGTTAAGACCTGATTAATAAAAATGGTCTTCATAAGAAAGAAAGGAAATGATATATATTCAGTGGATGTAAATATATGCAAATAATTTCCACCTAATTCAAGATGTGTTGATGTTCATGTATGTTAAAGGTTTTAAGGTACCTTTATCAAATGAATATTTTGAAGGTAAGAAATTTAAAAATACAATATACGTTCCACATTGTGACTTATTGTTCTCTTTGCAGATGCTAATTAAAAATTTTTGTTCAAGTTAATAAGACAAACTTTAATTAATTAATTTAAGATGCAGTTAATAGACTTATTCAATTAAAAAAAAAGTTACTTGTGCTGCAATCTTTTGTGACGTCATTCCACATATAACCATTACAGCACTCAAATGCTCCATTATTGCTACAAAGAAGAAAAACAACTTTTAAATAATTAGTTAAAAATGGCTTAATTTTTTCCTGAACATATTAGAGTAGTGTAACGAATGTACGTCTTTTAAACAAACATGTTTGTATATCAATATTTTTCCCCTTTTTCTTCCCATTTATAGACATACAGTAGAAGCATTTTACGATGAGGATCTTGTAAGTTGTTAAAACTTGTGTTCAAACCATTTCTATAGTAATTATGCAATAAAATATGTTCAAACCAAACTAACCCCAAACAGAGATTTATTTAACAAGAAGCATACATGTAATCGATTAAAAAACAACAACAATTCATCATATGGTAAATCAAAATTGGATAAATCAACATTTTTTTATCTTCCTGCAGTTCTGTATTGTTTCCAGAGTATAATTTCAAAGAATATTCATCCCTAATTTATACATGACAAATTTTTAGTGCAAAAATGTAACTTTTCAAGTTTTATTTTGATCAACTTGTACTATGCCAAGATAAGGGAGGGGGGAACTTTCTACGCCCCTCTCAAATCAAAAAAATCTGAAATAAAGGACAGTTTTGAAAGACGTCAAAGAGAATCTTTAAAAAAAGTACCCTTGTTAAAAAATATGCTTGATATTGAAATCGGTATTATTGTTATTATATCTGCATAGATCAAAAGACAACAGTAATTGTGAATATCAATTCACAAATAGCAATTTAATACATACCCCAAACACTCCAATGCAACCGCTCCTTCGAAAAACAATGGTACATATAAAATTGCTAACATGTTCAGTTGAGTTATTACGTTGAAATTTGTTGAAGTGTGAGTAAAGCGTGATTTTCCAGTTTAGACGAATTAAACACAACACTTTAAAAAAAAATTATTTTGATGATTCTTTTTCCTATGTGGAAGGAAGTGACATCCTTCCAATTTTCCAGGCCCTTAAAATTAATTTATTCTTAAAATTTATATCCTTATTTCCGCAGCTGTAGCTCTTAATCTGTTTATATCTCTAATATGTAATCAATGAATCTAAATATAATTATGTATCCTTACTTGCATTAATTTTTATCAAAATTAAATAAGAACAGTTTTGTAGTTATATTATGTAAAGATTTTAGTATATAGTTATGGTAACATCGATCGATAGGAAAAAATATGAGTTCTTATACAATGTAAGTGTAATTGTATACTAATTTTTCTTCAAATCTAATAGTAAAAACGTAAGAGAAAAACGTTTTGCATTTTCATTATTCTATTTTTCATTAATAATGATATATTATATTATTATATTCAACAATGTTCAAAATCAAAATAATATTTTAAATTCATCATAATCATTGTTTTCTGTGATGATTTTTCAAGTTCGATTGTATCTCATATTGTTCAATATGGAATATTACATCAAATAAAAAGAATTTTCAATAATCTATATTGTTTATTTACTGACAAATTATTTTTTGCGGATGGGGGGGGGATTGTTCCGTCTGGTCTTATATAGTCTTATATAGTCCAAAGGATTGTTCTATCACTAAAAACCGTTTATCTTTAAATATCCCTAGGATTTTAGCCAAAATATGTACTGTCACAAGTTACACATGTATCTAGTTGTCTTAAGATTTCGATAGATCTTAAGATTATCATAAGATATGTGAAACAGCTATGGTGCAATCTTAAGATAATTTTCGGTCTTAAGACAGATTTTAGTCATAAGACAGCTTTGTGAAACTGGCCCCTGGATGTTAAGGACGGGCGGGCCATACAGAGAGTTATGGTATGAAATTTTATTGCACAACCCCCCATTTTTTTTTTTAGATATCACCTGGAAATGATGGTTTTACAAACAGATAGAATTTTAAATTTACAACCTTGATCTTTTGACTTCAAAAGAAAGAGGGATGTTCCTTTTTAACACAATAATACAATAACAATAGAACCAAGCTCGGTACCGGAAACCTTAATAAATCCAGTGAGCCAGATAGCAAATCTGGTAAATCTTAATGACCATGGCAGCTTTGTATTCTGATTGCCCCTCTAGATGCAAAGAAGAGTAAAAAAAAGTAAAGCAGATTTAAAAGCATTAATACATTTTTTACTATAAATGTACATGTAATTTATAGAATAGCACCCAACATCAGAACCCTCAACCCGGGAACAAATACTTCAGAAATCAATTAAGATCATGAACAGGCAACCTTGTTCATCCTAACTACGTAAAATATTATACACTTGGTTTATCTGCTTATAACAAAAATGCAGATATTTTTGATTAATAAAAGCATTTTTCACCATTGAATAATCAATTTTGGTTGAAAATTTAATACCCGTTTCATTTATAACAACAGTTTGACTTCTCACTGTATGTCTCACTGTTATTATGAACAAGAAGACTGAAATGATTTGGATTATTTTAGTTCCTCTCATTAAATCCAAAGAGGGTTTGAGTCATACTTTTTCACAATTTTGGTTCTTACAGCCAAAGATGCTAAGTGTATACCTGTATGCTACAGATGGTTGAAATTGGTTACTGAGCAGTTCCAGAGAAGAGGCTGAAAATTGTAATTTTATGAATGAAATAAAATACCGGTATATAGTAATAATTCACCTTATCATGAGTGACTCTTACTGGTAACCTTACAAAAATGGACTTGCTAATAAAATAAAAAGGCAAGTAGAGCGACTGGAATTGATTTTATGGCTTGTTTTTTGCACCCAACTTGAAAAACAAAATAGCATTTCTTTTTGTCATGTTTAAGAAGAGAAAAACTGAAACCGTGTGCTGTCTGAATAAAATCAAGCTCATACAACAACTTTTCGTGTACATGTAACTGCGAAATTCTTATTTATTTATAATTTTTTGGATTTTTTAATCAATTAAAATTGCCTAAATGTCTTTAATCTCTTTAGGCATAGGTGTGTTCAGAGGTTGTTTTCATAAAAACCAAATCATGAAAGCTTTTTGTCAGCCAAAAAAAATTTAACCTTGCCCTTAACTTTTGAGTTGGTACTATGGTTTTCGTTTCTCACAGGTGTTTCCTTGTGAAAAGATCTTTCTTTGGGTACCACCAAATTTGACCTCATGACCTTGGATTTTGACTAATTTTTACCAAATAATTCAAAGTTTAACCTTGGCCTTTGCTTCCAAATAGTTTGTGATAGGGCTCTCAAACGTCACATGTTTATTCCGTGATAAGCCCTACCACTGAGTATAAATAATTAGACCTTTTGACCTTAGAGTTTAACCCACTTTGAAAAATTTTAGTCTTTGCCATAACTTTTGAAAAGTTCACATTTCACAGGTGAATTCCTTGTGACAAGATTTTCTTTGGATACCAACGAATTAGGCCTTTTGACCTTGGAGAGTTAGTTTTGCATTTTAGAAACTTCAACCCTTAATTAACAAACACTAATTTTTTTCTTGTGAGATTAAGTCAAAATTTCAAGTTGGTTTACCTTTTAAATTGAATATGGAAATAAGACAAAATTTGTTTGCCCTCATTTTACATGGGACATATAATCATAAAACCCTTTCAAAAATTTATTTAGAACTAGTCTTTCTTGATGAATTCATAAACTTCAAACATATATGTGAAGATAATGAAATACTTTATTATATGTCAAAAGCAATAAAAAGCAAAAATAAAAAATAAATGTAAAAAAGTTCTCTGCAAATATTATGTTTCATTATTAACTTCATGCAAGTTCACAAGCACTTTTTGTGCATAAAATTGCGTAACATCATTTTCACATTGATTGCACTGTACAAGTCACATATAGATAAGAACACAATGTCCAACAAACAAAATAGGATTTATATCACCTAAAATGACTTAAAATATTAAAAAAAAGTTTGAAAATCTGCAAACTCAAAATCACCATAAAAGAACAAAAATAATCATTTTTCTTTAAATACACACAAAGCAATAAACTTTTAATATTACTACTATTGGCACAATTGTGTTTTTTATCACATTATAGGCTTTGTCCCAACATACAGTATATTTCATCAAACTATTATTATGCCTAATACTTGCATAGGATTACGTGTAAAAAGAATATTAAAATCAAGGTTTCATTTGGTAAGTCCATGAATATGTTTTAAGAATCTATAAAATTGAAGCCCTTGTTTAATTGAAAGATTTTTACTACATGTATTACATGTATATCGATCTGTCCAAATACCACGTACATTATATGTATCTACTTTCACTTTGATTTTTAGGGAAGTTTCTTCTACTTTCACTTTGTTTTTCAACACAAAACTCTATCTCCTTTCACTTCGTTTATGAGTGTAGATAGCATATAAAAACAGCCACACATCCACTGCCTGGCTGTTTATAATTTTCCTAAAGTTTTCTCCTTCATTTGGAATTTGTTCCACAAAGTTCATCAGCCATCCTGGGTGGTTTGGGTCAAGGTCATATTGAGGAGCTGTAATGTAGCCAATCAGAGTGTCTCTCAGGCTGAAAATAAAAATATTGAATGTGATAAAATGAATTTTTGTACATTGCCTCCTGTACAAAGTACTTCATTTATGAAATGTCCTTTTTCTATATTTATTCTACCATTTACAGAGTAAACTAATACATGTATTACTAGTCTAAGAACTCAAACAGACTGAAAATTCAGTCTTTATATCAGAACAAATGCTTAAATGCAATGCGTTGAGATTTCAATTAAAATCTTTTTCCTAGCTCCTAAGTAATAAATTGAATAACCATGAACCTTACCTGAGCTTGGTCATGTCTAAGTCGTCATCATCAGTTCCTTTTGGGACCGTGATGGTCAACATGATACACTCAAACAGGGTCTCCAGCAGGAGTTCTAGTCTCTCTACGGAAAGTTCCTCACAGAACGCGGTGATGATGTCACGCTGGTCAGGGAGGAGGTCCACCCTCAACTCACCCGACACTCCCTCAAAGGCATCCTGGAAAGAGGAAAAACAGCGTATAAATTTGATTTAATCAAAGTGGATATAATTCTGTCAGGGAGGAGGTCCACCCTCAACTCACCCGGCACACCCTCAAAGGCATCTTAGAAAAAACAACACAGTTTATCAATATTTAAACAAATAAGGAGAAAGGTAGGTGGATTTTTCTTTACAATATAGAGTAAAACAAGCCTAAAACAAGCACTCTTAAAACAAATTGAAGCATATGACAAAGTAATTTCTATTCCCCATGCCTTTGTCATTTAGTGTAAACTTAATGGATACAACAAATTACATTTATAAAGAAGCAAAATCACCTGTCCATTACACTTCTGAATCATTAAAAGTGTGATCGACTGTATTAGAAAAACATTCCTAGTTAATGTACAAAATCCCAAAAAACAAGAAATTGAAGAATGACCATAACAGTCGGAGTAATTTAATTAAGAAATATTCTTATTCAAATTACTGTAAATGTATTACAGTCGGCAGTGTATTGTATTATAATAGTGCCTTTCATGAAAAGCATCATCATCCGCTTAATGTACATCATCATGTACATCACAAAAAAATGTTTTTTCACATTTCATATACAGTAAAGACCATTCAGAAAGCATTTACTCAAAGCTACACCAATTTAAAAAAAATTGATTTCTGCCAAATATCATACACTCCAAATAAAAAACATTAATTTTACAGTACCTCTTTGTGTGAAGCTTGTCTTTTGGTTTTCTCCATTGCTAAAGTGATCCAGAGAGATTGGGCATGCTTACACAAACAGGAAGATCTAGCCTTCAAAAAAGAAAGCAACAAATTTTTTTTAGTATCCTTAGAAAATGTTACCCTTCAAATTGATTCAGAAGTCAAAGTAATATAACCAAATCACAACATGCAGCACATCCTTCAAGTGACACATGCCAAAAACCAAAAACATAATATACATAAAAATTAATAATTAAAACCAACTTTTTGACTGGGGAATGGATTCTCCATTTTAAGAGTCTGGGTCATGAACTTCTCCAAGGACATGTTAGCATCACCCCCTACAGATTTTAGGAAGCTGATGGTAATGTCAAGCTTATCAAGTGTCTGACAGAGGTCAGGGTAAGCTCTGATCTCTTCACTGATCTGATTGGCTACTGCTGGGGTCAAAGGTTCCTGTGAATAAAACCAAAAGTAAGAATCCAAAAAGTAAGAACAAGAAAAAATATCAAATGAAACTGAACAACTTTATTAAAAGCATTAAATATATCTATAAACAGATGTAGCTAAACAATTATAATTTTCAGATGTGAGAAAAGAGGCAGTAATTAAGTGTTTTAGAAGATTATTATTCCTTAAATTTGATAAAAGTTTTTGATTAACCTGTTTGATTTTCTGCCTGAGGTGTCTAAACACCACAGCATTAGTTGTCTCTGATCTGTATGTCATCATCTCAAACTGAAAGATACATAAAGCATTGCTCAAGATTGATACATATACAGTATAACTCGGTTATAACAAAGTCACTGGGACCTATGAAATAAATTTGCAAGATATCTGTAATTCGTTATATCTGTATCAGGAATTTGTTAAATTTATTTAGCTGGGGATCCAAGATAACAATGCTTTATCAATGAATTCATAATATCCATGTTCGTACTAAACAAGTTTACTGTATATTGATTACATTTTCATTCAATAAACTTTATATTGATAATGCATAGAATATCTACATGTACAAGATCTTTAACTGTTTCTCAACATTAAAGCATTCCCTGCATACATGACTGTATGTATATACCTCATAAACAGGCATGTCTATGACAGACTTGGAGAACAGGAATCGGTCCATCAGCTGGCGTTCCAAGTCCCCAAAGTTGTAATCTATCTTGGTCCCCTTGCCCACCTGGAAGGTGTAGTGACAGTTGGCCAGGACCATGGGGAGGATGTCCCGGTCAGGGTGGTAGCTGATCAGGTGGGGGGACGTCACGTCATTCACTGGGACCCTGGGCAGCTGTGTGTACCTACGAAAATATGTTTTATTTATTAAACTTAATAGAAGCATCAATGTACCATATCAAAAACACTGAAACCAACTGAGCAATCAAATCAATAAATTTTACAGTTTTTAAAAAAAATGGCAAAGTTATATACTTACTGCATTTTTTTCTTCTTGCAGTACTCCTGGAGGAAGTTATTTTGTTTCTTCAGTAAGAAGTAGAGGAGGCCATAGGAGCAGAGTCCAGCATCCCTGAAGGTGGGTAACAATACAGATATGGGGTGTGTCTCAGTTATTGACTTATGACAGTACTCCTTGGGCACCCTTGCCAATCCTTCTGGGGTGGGAAAAGCTGTAAAGATTCATACTTCTAATTAACAGATTGGATTAAAATTACATTGGTTAGGCCATAATAAATAAATTGCTAGATTCTTGTCCGAATTTTTTTAAAAATCGAGGCAGGCGGGCGGCTTTTATTTTTTGATTTTTTTCTTTTTCAGTTTTGCAGATTTTTTATTGACCTGGTCAATCTGTTGAATTTTATCTAAAATACCCGAATAAAAGTCATAGTAAAGGTTCAATTATCTCTTAC
Source organism: Saccostrea glomerata (assembly GCA_003671525.1). NCBI lineage: Eukaryota > Metazoa > Mollusca > Bivalvia > Ostreida > Ostreidae > Saccostrea > Saccostrea glomerata. The sequence goes on from PRKT01000395.1 coordinate 432,883, forward strand.
TTCACATCATCACCAATCTTTTTCAACCAATGACCCTTGTTTAAAATATATATGCATGTATTACAGCAAGTACCATCTTTTCAGCTGTCAACATCATGCCTACTTTCGCGGGATTTAAAACAAAAGTAGAATGGTAGACGAATACTGATCCCGATCAAAATTAAAATGAAGAAAAACAGAAATAAAATAATCGAGGCGGGGGTATAAAATTGGGGCGGGCGGGGATGAGAATCTAGGAATATTTTTATTATTTACTTTACTTACTTACCAAACGTCAAAATTTGTTCACGAACACACTGCCATGCCTCTATGAAGTCTCTTACCAATCTCTTGATCTCTTCTGCTCTGCCCTCTGAAATAGATAATGGCTCAGTGATTCTTATAATGAATAATTATGCTTTTTTGTTACTAAAATTAATTTCAAATCATTTCAATATTTTCATTCTACATCACCATAATCCACATTTATTAATCTAGCTTATACCTAATTAGGGCATTATTTCTCAAACTTTAAGAAATATTGCCATGATCTTTGTAATACCGAGTCCCTTAGACTTTTTGAGAACTACTAGTTTTATTCTTGAAGCTGTCAGACTACATATATATTTCTTTTACTGTAACAATACTTTTAATTTGTACACTTCATTTTAATGCCAGAGTACATTAAATTTTGTATATAAAAACAGACAGATTTAATTTACCATTTTCATATGACTCTATCATATCTTCAATAGAAATTCTAGAAGCCTCGACTCTGTCCAGCTTTCTCTGGTATCGCTGTATCAACATCCTCTGAAGCTTTAGGATGTTTGGTACCAGGCGGATAGCTCTTAGATGGTGCTCCTAAACAAGCAGAAAGAGGTGAAATAAAACCTAGCATGTCTTGGCAAAATGCATGTTTTTCAAAGAGTTCAGGCAGCATATGCCTCCAATTCGCTTATATTCAAAAACAAACTGAAGGCAGAAACTTTAGATATTTTTTTTTCACAAAAATACTCAAAAACAAACTCTAGGCACAAAGGAATTTTTTTTCAAACACTAACAGGGACTAAAGTTTACCTCTTGTAAGAACATGGTGAGTACTTGATGAGCCCTGCTCTGTACTTGTAAGGTGTGCAGTAGGTGGTCCATTGTTATCTGAGATCGGTAGCGCCACACGGCGGGAACATTGTGAAGAGTGCTCGGTGAGGAATGCTCAGAGGGAATGTCTATCTCAAACAGCAGGCACAGCAAAGGGTCTGAACCTGTTAAACAAGAAAGAAAGATCTTCTTAATTTATGAAACAGTGCACTGAAATAATAAAGATATTTCATACTGCATTAAAAAAAGTTCAAGTCTGCAGTATAGTTTCAAGTCAAAAGAAGTACACATATTGCACTCTTCTGTGTGACTTACCCAGTCTCTGATCATTAGCAAGTTGTTTATTCAAAGATTTCAAAAAGCTGTCCATATCCTGAAAAGGCAGAGAAAGAATTAGTACATGTGCTACAAACATGAAGGACTTCTAAAATCTCACAATATACTGATCCAAACAGTATAATGCACTAAAAAGTAATCATTTTCGAACAAGTTGAACACTTTTCAAGTCAGAAAAATTCTTTCATCTTTATGCAATTACCTGAAGAACTGGTGATAGATAAGTTTGAGTAAAGTCCTCTTCCCATTTCATTCTGCTATTTTTATTGGCCAAGAAGCATATTTCCTGATTCACTGGAGTACCTAACAAATAATACAAAAAATATAAAAGATAAAGCTCAGAGCACAATAGAAATAGCCACACCTAGTATTACCAGGTATTTTTCCTATCTCTGATATTAGCACAAAGCACTACATTCACGTACATGTATACCCTTCATATTTGTTACACCCCCTCCCCACATGGTATAACAGTTGCTTAATTTGATTTCTATCCCCACAGAGTAACAATGCATGGCTATGAACAAGACTAACAATGGTGATGCTAAATGTACATCATGTGCAGTGAAATACTTTGAATCTTGTGTCAGATCAGAGGCTTATTTTAAGGACTCAAGAACAATCAAATGAAGAGAAATATGGCAGACAAGAATAGATTTATTCCATTTACAGTACGATAAAAACTGCTAAGAGAGAAAAAAGGAATTTGTGCATATAATGAGCTACATGTAACATTTATAAAATAGTACAAGAAAATTATGAAATATGAACTCAATAATTATAATGAATTACAGATACATTCCCTTTATTTTTCGAATTACTTTGTCTTCACTAATTCTTAACTTTCTCAAAATAAGTAAAATACCTAGTAATAAAACTAAGAAGTCTTCCTGTCTACCCTTTTTGATTTTTTAAACATATAAATAAAGACTTACCTCTGTGTTTCTCCATGATGTCGTTACAGATTCTATGTATCAGGATAAAGACATCGTCCACACTTTTCCCTATGGCTCTCTGGATGGTCAGGAGATCTCTCTCTATGTGAGCCCATAGGAATGGCAGGACTATTGCAGGATCCAAGTCCGGCTTTATGATGCTGTGTATAGCCTATATATGAATAAAGGAAAATGAGAAATGGCAGTCTGCTTGATTACACGTTACTATAGTACCTTAGCTGCGGGAACTTCCTATAAGTACATGTAGCAATGCCAGAAATGTAAAATGTACATGTTTTGTGCATCTGACAAACAGTTTTTTTTCCCCTTGACCTCTGACATTTTATTAAAGTACTAAATCTGACCTGTAGATTGATGCTGGCTCCTAGGTACATGGCCATGTGGGTGAAGAGCCTGACTATAGCACACTCAATGGGGGACAGACTTCTCTCAGGGCTGGCTACTGGTTGTCTCCCTTCTGCTCGACCCAAAATGTGACCTGTGGCTGTCTGATCTAACCTGTCAGCACCAAATAATGATAAAGAATTTATAAGCTGTGTAATATGGAATTTCGAACTCAAGGTTCTAGAAAGTCTTTCCAATTAAATTCATTTACACATTTTTTTCATAAATTGCAAAAATCTGTGTAAGGGAGGAAATAATAGATAGTGTTTTTTTTCAACAAACCCTTGGTCAAGAATGTTGCCAGCTATTAATTGGTGACCTTGACCTCCAATTTCTTGACCACAGTCTTTACACCTGCCAACAATGGCTGGTCTGCCACACTGTATTACAAAACAAAATTACCCATTACTCTTATCAAATTTGAAGTTAAATTAAATAATGCTAAACATGAAAATATCTTACACAACATAGATTTCACATATCAGCAGTGCGGTTAGAAAATGAAATACTTACATTACCAATCACATAGGGATGACCATTTGGGCAACCTTAAAAAATATTTCTACGTCAATAAATGAATTCTTTAATATTATGCATAAGTATTAAATATTTCATCTTATTTTTTTCTAATAATTTACTGCAAATGAATGTGGGTTATAGTGTGTAAATATAAATCAAATTTCCCCTGGAAATTGTTACCCATACCCTTTAGCCTAAAATTTTAGTGCATGAGGATTCAATTTTAAAGCAAGGTATTGAAATTGCTAAAACTGAATATTGCTAACAATTCATTGCACACTAGAGGTTTTCATTATAATCCTTCTAGGCATAATAAAATTGCTAAAATTACCTCTTGCTAATGTTTTAGCAACTTACGATAGAATACTGGATTTGCATCATTCACTCCTCTGGCAGCCAATAAAGCCTCCCTCATCTCTGCAACATTATCTTGTGGCATTGTGGGAAGGAAAGCACCCTTAGAAAAAAATCACAAACTCAGACGGTTTTATTTTGCTATCAAAACTCTCATATTTAATAAAAATTCCAAGTTACAATAGAGCCTCTTTAATCCAGACCTCAATAATCCAGACACTTTACCTTCCAGATAACATTTAAGAGAAACAATGAATAAGAAATGTGATATTTACATATTCTGCAAGTTTGGCTGTAAAGATTTGTATGCAATACACACCATCACAAAGAAAATATAAAGCTTTTAAAATCTATATTCTATTGTAAAATATTATCATCATTTCATACAGAAATTCTTCTTTAGCTTTAAAGCTGCCCCATCACAACCCACCTGCATGTCCTGTGGCTGTTGCACCAGTTTGTTGAGGGGTTCTACGAGTGTCCTCTCCTCTGGGATCTGTAACAGTGTGATAAAGAAGTGGTTCAACAGACACACGGTACTCTGACGCCCCAGGTCCATCCCCTCCTGTACCGTCAGATCAGGGTTCCTCCTCCACAGCTCATTCCTACACAGGGCCACAGGAAAATCAGGCTAAAAAAATAATTTACTCTTTAACAAGAGGCCCATGGGTCATATTCCCTGAGAAACCGCTCAATACATCATTAATTTTGTTTATTAATTTCATTTATTGGAATTTAGAAAAGGTGACCCTTCCTTTGAAGAAATTTGATTTTACTTTTAATTATCCAAGGATACTTTGTGGCCAGTTTGGTTGAAACTGGCCTAGCTAGTAGTTCATGAGATGAAATCAAAAATGTGAAAAGTTAATAGGCTAGCAGATGGATGCCAGACAAAATAGATCAGAAAAACTCACTTGTGCTTTGGCTCAAGCGAGGAAACAAGAGTATATTAAATTCATTAAAAGGAAAAGGTTTCGTCGTCAGACAAATCATTTATTATAGGATGAAAGAAATAAAATGTACTTGGCATTCATTTATTACAGTAGAGGGATAAATACATGTCTGCTGGCCCCTGTCCTTACATGCACATATTACTTACAGCAGGCATAATTGAAAATATAGCTCCATTATTTACTTACCTGATTTGCAAACAGAGGATGTTGTGCCATTAACTGGTGTAATAGTTCAACAGCCTGTCAGGAAGAAATGTTAATTGAATTAGAGCCATGCATCTGATTTCAGTTTAAATTTCCTTATAGCATGAAATACTGTAAACCAACTTTGATTCGCGACGTCTTTATTTTGCGATCTACAGGGGTTAAACTAGTTCGCGACGATTAATTTTCGCGATCAAATCTTTTTGATGTGTTGTTAATAGACACAGAGACTCTAAGGACTGGTTCGCAGCAAGAAATATTCGAGATGACGAGGCTCTCGCAAACTTAGCGAAAAATTCTCGCACACAAATAAAAGTTGGTTTACAGTATTTGGAAACAGCTGAATTTAATTATCTGAACAAAGTCAATTTCATGATTTAGAAATTTCAGCTTAAATAACCATAGGAATACAATCACTGAATAAGTACTCAATAAGAACTTACAGCAGCATTAACTCTCCTCTTGTTTTCTGGGTACAAATAGGACATAGTTATTTCCCTAAACACAGCCAGGAGAACTAGTGTTCTTTTCTGGAAATCAGGTACCCTGATACTCTGAAAAACAGAACATTTATATGTATTATAAACTCACAGAAAGTATAAATCACTTTTCCAAAGTTAAATGCTTAATTAAACTAACATAATTCATAAATCAAACACCAATGCAATGTTGATTCCTGTAAAACTGATGATAATTTATCAGATTAACCAGATTATTTGATTAAACAGTTATCAGATTATATGATATCATTATTATTATATAATCTTTACTGCAAACCATATTATGTAAGGCTAAATTTTCAATCTAATTAACACCGAGTTACAAACATATTTAACACCTTCCTAAGCATTTTCAGTGAGTATAATCTACCTCTATAGCTGTATTGAGTAGCTCCATGTTCTGTCCCAGGGCTGCCTGGGTTAACTTCTCTCTCAGTGCTTTGTACTGTTCTCCACACACAATAAACCTGTCACTGCACTCAGCAATCTGTTAAATATCAAATCCATGTAGAACAGTCCAGTATAATATGCAAATATTCAGCAATATGCATTTGAGCAACCAAATTTTTTTTTAATCTATGACTTTTCTATTACAACTACTGTTTTTTAACACAAATTTCTATTATATCAATGATATTAAAAACATTTTAATCTCCGCTTTGAAGGATTCTGTGCTCATGTTATATAACAAATTGATACCTCATTTTTCTGGAGTTCTGGTACACTCAACCAGCGGACTGTGGCAGCATCACTTGTCTTGCAGACTTTCTGATAGGTTTCCAACCCAAAACATCGACAGAGATGTTTGATCAGGAACAACCTAGAAGAGGCAAAATTTTTTGGAAGACATTTGTCTAAAGATATTCTCAGTAATATGTTACTTAATGAATTTTTTAAAATGATATCTTACTTTGGTTGCTTTGAGCCGCATTCGTCACACAGCCTACCAGCAGCTTCTAGAAGTCTTCTGACACTCTGTCCCATCTTTATTGACTTCTCCACCAGTAACTTGTGGAGGATCTCAGCCACAACAATCAGACCAAACCATGTCTCAGCCATACAGTACAGCTTCTGTACATCCAATCCTTCCTTCATCACCAGAGGGACATTGTACTGAAGCATCTGGGACGCCATCTTGATTTTAGATTTTTCCGGGTCATTACCTTTTGATGCTTCTTGATCAAAGGAATCCTGAAGAAATAAGATAAAATTTTTGGGACCATATTGCACAATCAAATGATCTAACATTGTTTGAAAACAATAGACCAAGTGTATATAAAAAATATCAAATTATAAACCTAAAGCTAAGAAGGAATGATAAAAAGTATGCAAAGTATGCAACCCTTTGGATACAGGTTTAATGATTTTTGAGTACAAGATAATCTTCTTAAATGAAGGTCAAAGACAAAGAGTCAAAATTTTTGGTATATTCAATAAGGTCTTGAAAGATCTAGAGGGAATATTAAAAGCATAATATGATATTGATATGAAAGTCCTAGTCTCAACCAATCAAAACTAGTGGCCAATGTTAAAGTTTTTTACGAGTAGATCAAACTCCAAAGTCAAAAGGTAATCAAGAAAAAGGCTAATCATAGGGAATAATAAGAGTACAAAGCCCCATCTTTTAACAAGAGGCCCATGGGTCACATCGCTCACCTGAGCACCTTTGGTCGGCCATTGTGGCCCCGTCCTACCCCCGGAGGTCATGATTTGAACAAACTTGAATTTACACTACCTGAGGATGCTTCCCTATAAATATGATCAATCATGGCTTGGCTATTCTTGAGAAAAAGATTTTTAAAGAATTTTCCTATATATTTCTATGTAAAACTTTCATCTTTGGTCGGTCATTTTGGCCACGCCCTACCCCCGGGGGTCATGATTTGTACAAACTTGAATCTACACAATCTGAGGATACTTCCATATAAATATGATCAATTATGGCTTGGCTGTTCATGAGAAGAAGATTTTTAAAGAATTTTCCTATATATTTCTATGTAACACTTTGGTCAGCCATTGTGGCCCCGCCCTACCCCCAGGGGGTCATGATTTGAACAAACTTGAATCTAAACTACCTGAGGATGCTTCCATGTAAATATGATCAATCATGGCTTGGCTATTCTTGAGAAGAAGATTTTTAAATAATTTTCCTATATATTTCTATGTAAAACTTTGGTCAGCCATTGTGGCCCCGCCCTACCCCTGGGGGTCATGATTTGAACAAACTTGAATCTACACTACCTGAGGATGCTTCCATATAAATATGATGAATTATGGCTTTGTCATTCTTGAGAAGAAGATTTTTAAAGAATTTTCCTATATATTTCTATGTAAAACTTTGGTCGGCTATTTTGGCCCCGCCCTACCCCCGGGGGTCATGATTTGAACAAACTTGAATCTACACTACCTGAGGATGTTTCCCCATAAGTTTCATCTTTCCTGGCACAGTGGTTCCTAAGAAGAAGATTTTTAAAGCATACCACCAAATTTTCATTTATTCCCAATTATCTCCCCTTGAATGAGGGCGTGGCCCTTCATTTGAACAAACTTGAATCCCCTTCACCCAAGGATGCTTTGTGGCAAGTTTGGTTGAAATTGGCCCAGGGGTTCTTGAGAAGAAGTTGAAAATGTGAAAAGTTTACAGACAGACAGACAGACGGACGCCGGACAAAATGTGATCAGAAAAGCTCACTTGAGCCTTCGGCTCAGGTGAGCTAAAAAGATATGGCAAGGGTAAAAGTTATGGGATCAAGCTTCAAAGTCAATGTCAAGAGGTAAGATATGTTGGTTTTCAAAGAAAGGTACAATGTACTGTACTGTCCCAGCATACACACGAATTATGAAGTCATAGCTCCAACCCATCAAATGTTATACGCAAGGTTCGAATTTTTGCAAACGGATAGACAGATAGAGCAAAATCTGTATGCCACTGAATCTTCTATTATGGAAACATTGATTAATGGTCAGAAAACACTGTTGTTTACTTATGTTTATACTAGGCAAAATTCTGTTAGCTAGTACACATTATGGAATATGCCAGGAGAGCAATTGCTATTCAAAATGAAATGTTCACTGAATAATGTATTTCTTAGATATCTCTCTGACTCATGATGTTACACATTATTATATACATGTAGCTATACACTACCTCTAGGCACTGAATGACCAACAGAGACAGTTCTATCATTTTCTCTTCATTTTCTTTGAGGGACATCATTTTCTCTACTTGATCCAAATACATCCCCAGGCATTGTCTTACTTCATCAGAGCTTCAAGTTAAATAATAACAAGTTTAAAAGGAGCATTTCATTGCAAATTAAGTTAACTTAATGCCACAAGATTCACAGTCTTTTAAATGCCATTAGGCCTAATCCTAGGCATGTGAATTTGTGAAAAATAACAATTTTATATTGGTTTTATCAAACTCTCTGTTACAATGAAAAGAAAAATTGTTTTTCCTTCCATTGATGGGTGAAGCATTGACAAGAACATACTTAGTTCTCAGCAGGTGCTGAAGGAGGAAGGATCGTAGGACTGGTGTAGGATCAATGCCTTCCTCAAACACTGACAGCTCCTTGCTGGCCATTTTGCCACCTTTAGCTGTAGCTGTGATGTGAGACATAAGCTTCTCTACTACTTGTCTGGATGGTGGTACATCATCAGAAAAGCAAAGCTGAGAAACCAGATCCATGAAAAAGCTGTTGCAACGTCTTTGGAATTCTTGAAGCTTTCTGAACTTTATTCTTTAGAAAATATAAATTTTTCATTTATTTTTGCTGTTCATAGTAACAAGACAAACAGTATTTTTAACAGACTAATAGACCATTTTTTCAAGGGCACACAAAATTAAAAATTTTGTTTAAAAATGCATGGATTTAAAACTGAAATTAGGTGCATATTTTTTAAAAGCTACTTTTGAAGAATGAAATTGCAAACAACCATATCAATTAAATTGTGGCCATGCAAGGAAATGTCTCTATATCAACTGATACAAAAACTTAGTTCAAAAAGCATTTATTATATAAATATTTGTAAATGTAAAAAAAACTGTTATACTGACCTTTGTGTATTGTCTTCTTGAGGATCAAAATCCCTAGAAATCTCACTATGACAAGCAGGACATTCAGTAGCTCTCAGAATCTTCATCTCGTTATAACACTTAATACAGATGACATCCTTACACGGGAGTTGTATAGGTCTCTCTGTGATCTCACTCTCACAGGCTGTGCAGTTTGTCTGACCCCTAGAAAATGAATTTCAAAGTTCAAATTAGTTGACATTTTTCATGTTTAATTTCAAATTTCTAGTGGTGGCAATTTCTTTAAAATTTCCATTCCTTGTTTTTATAATTAATACAAGTGGAAGCATACAGAATACACCTGCTTAAAAACCTTTTACTGAGGACACATGCACAGAGAGAGAGAGAGAGAGAGAGAGAGAGAGAAATAGAGATCGAGGTAAACAATTAAAATTAGTCAAACAAGCCAAAAATTTAATATTATTAATAGTTCTCTTATAATCAAGAAAGAAATACAATATTTAGTAATGTATCTACCCATACCCAATTGCTGTTTTCACAACTTTTTTCATGCAGATCTTTAAGAATTTTTCCACCTTTTCCAAAGATTCTATTTTCTTAAAGTCAACATTATCCTTCAGCATCTAGCAAAACCAATTTAACTTTGAAATCAATGCATAACGAGAGGCCCAGGGGCCACATGGCTCACCTGAGCAATTTGCTAAGAGAAAGCACATATCAGATCAGAACTAAAGTTTACTAAGTTTGGGGGGGGGGGGGGGGGGGT
>PRKT01000395.1:443583-455049 GCA_003671525.1 Saccostrea glomerata
ATTATCTCCCCTTGGAAAAGGGCGTGGCCCTTCATTTGAACAAACTTGAATCCCCTTCACCCAAGGATACTTTGTAGCAAGTTTGGTTGAAATTGGCCCAGTGGTTCTTGAGAAGAAGAAGAAAATGTGAAAAGTTTACAACGACGACAACAGACAACGGACAAATTTTGATCAGAAAAGCTCACTTGAGCCTTTGGCTCAGGTGAGCTAAAAATGACAAATAGTTTGAATGTTTATTTTATATTCATTTTGCCATGATTCTTTGTACTGTTCCAAGTTTTTTTGAACATTTTTTTACTAGTAGCAGGTGATATATAATTCTTACCATCCAGAGCATCATGCATCTCTCTGTTGGCTGTGTATCGTCAGAACAAACATGCTGAAGGAACAGCTTCATCACCGTTATTCTAGTCCACATACACCTAGAAATAAAATATACTCAGGATAATACTCTGCCCTAATGCTATTAAGTGAATTTTTCACACCTTTCAAACATCATTCAGTTAATTAAGTGAATGGTGCAGATTTTTACAACTTCAAATACTTCGTGGTAAGTATCAATATTATTAAACTTAAAACCTTAATTCTAAAAAAAATAGTTAGATTCGAAGCAAACTTCTAGCCCCTACAAATATGCTTTGCACTCCCTCCCTAAAATGATTTTTTATCTCTGTTCATAGAAAGTTTAAATATCTTGATTTCCTTCAAATGGAATATCTGACATGTTAACAATCTGATTAAAATACAGATCTCTACATAGCGCAAAGCACAGAGAGGGCTTTGCACGATGTAGAGATCTGTATTTTAATCAGAATGACACGGTATACATTGTACGAAACTAACCTGGCTTCCTTACTGCCCTCCCTACACCTTCTCCCAAACTCCTCCACTCCTGACGGATCCACCTCATGTAAAAACTGTCCCAGAATCCTCTCCACCACAGGTCGGTACTTGAGTACCTGTTTCTGCCAGTATTGTCTGCCCCTGTTGTCATTTAGTGAGTCCTTACCAGGCTCCAACGACTGTAACAACAGGTAGAGACCAAGTATGTCAAGGGTCTGAAAAGTGAAGAAAATTTATCAGATTGAGTTAAATGATACATTCATGCAAAACATGATAGACATGATATGGTAAACAAAACATTCATGAGTGAAATTTTTTAAAAATATTACCAGTTCTTCATTTGTGACAAGATTGAATCGAGGACTTTTCTGCTGGAACTCAATGATTTTGGCACTACATTCAGGCCACACTCTTGTAATGCTGGCAAAATTCCTCAGTCTTGAAACAGATTTATTGTGTACAGCATGAATTGCTACAAAGTTCATCACAACACTCTGCAGTACTTCTCTGAAGTCCATATTCATTCCATTCAGTAAATTTTCACATACAAGCTAAAGTTAAGAACAAAAAATTTCTCTTAACTTTACATACTCTGCTGTAAAAGTTCATAAAATAAGAAAATTTTCAAAATAAATATTTTTTTTTATAAAACTCTTTTCTTCTTTATTTTCCTAATATTTTGAAAGAACTATATGCGGTATATTGCATATAATTGCCCCCACAAAAGTCAAATTTTGAAAACTTCCTGAAATGTGCTAAATTCAATAAATTGTATGATAAATATAAATTAACAGAAAATATTATAGTGTAAAAGCAGTATATTCACAATTTTTGTTTTTATGACGTCACAAACTAGTCCGATTTTATGTCCTTTTTCAGAAAGAGGACAAAATGGACAAAATTTCAACAATTTTAGCTTTGAAATTTATAGAGCGCAAGTTTGTTCAGGAACGATATTGACATATTTCATTGATATTATCATTCTACACATTATATCAAAGTATTGATCCTGAACACACATGTGCTCGATGACTTTTACTCAAAATATCGATGAAATATGTACATTTTTTTGTAAAATTCATAAAAAACTTAAATTTACGTCATGTTTGTGATGTCATTGCATAGTACATAGGGCGTCATTACTTATGAAAATATTCAGTGCTTTGAAGTCAGCATATACTCCCCTGTTTAAGAACTTAATTAAATATATCTTCATCAAAGTTTGATTTGGGGGGCAAATATTGGTTATTACCGAATAAAGTTCTTTAGTACTTTGACATTAATACACTGGCAATAAAACGTTTATCAAATAAGAAAATAAAAAAAACAAGATGTGTTTGTGAAACACTATGCGCCCGGCGGCAACAAAGTTCAAAAAATCTATTTTTAGCATATTGGTCAAAGGCAAGGTCACAAGGTCATTGACCTTGGTGTCGTTTGAAAGAACTTAATCTGTGGAGTATGCATACCAAATATGAATTCCCCATCTCCTATTGGTTCAAAAGTTATGGCAAAAAGTGTAAAAAGCTATTTTTAGCATATAGGTCACAGTGAAGGTCACAAGGTCATTGACCTTGATGTCATTTGAAAGGACTTTATTAGTGGAGTATGCATACCAAATATGAAGTCCCTATCTCCTATGGTTCAAAAGTTACTACAAACAGTGGAAAAAGCTATTTTTAGCATATAGGTCACAGTCAAGGTCACAAGGTCATTGACCTTGATGTCATTTGAAAGGACTTTATTAGTGGAGTAAGCATACCAAATATGAAGTCTCTACCTCTTATGGTTCAAAAGTTATGGCGAAGGTTAAAGTTGACAACAGACAGAAAGACAAACAGACAAACAGATAAACAGACAAAGAGACAGGACAAAAACAATATACGCCCGGGATCTATCGATCCGGGCGCATAATAATAAACTATAAATGTTTTATTTATCATTTTATTTCATTTTGATTATTTACTTTTCGAGACTTACCCCATGTTCCTCAACACTGGTCACATGATACACCATGTGAACAAAGTCACTGAGATATGGCTTGACAAATTCAGGAATTTTGACGTCACCAAGACATTTCTGAAGCACTTTCCCAAGAGCTGTGTTTTCTATTATGCCTGTTACCCTAATGACTAATTCTTGTGTTGTTTCTGCAAAGTACAGACATTTCAACCCAATAAGCGAAATTATGCTTGACAATGTTCCAAACTATTTACATGTGAAAACTTCAGAAAACTGTAGGAACTTTTAACCATATTTCATTTCTTGAAATAAAAAAAAACAACAAAACAAACAGACAGCAATCAGTTATAAATTCTTCAGCAAAGTAACTTTACTGCTGAAAATAAAACAAAAAAATTATACAGCATATATTAAGAAACCTCAAACCAACACACCAATTTTCTCTAAATTCTGTGAGGTTCTCAGTATCTGGTCAATCAGTTTGTAGATGAGCCAGGAGAAAGGCATCTGAGCTGTAAATTTCTGTCCATCACACCCCGTCCCCCTCACAATCACCTCTGGAAGTTCCTGTTGTCTTTTGGGGGACACAATCATGGAATACTCTATCTGTGTGGCTGAGGGGTCATTGATGATCTCAAGCCAAAGTTTGTGCTCCCAGGAATCTGGGTCAGTCTTAATCAAAAGGTCAAGGTTACTGTTGGTGTCCACTTGCGCAATGATGCCAGCCAAGATGGGGGACAATTTCTCTATGATGCACTGGTTTCTAGCTTTTCTGAAAGAATACAGAAAACAATTATCAAAGTTTATGTTCATACAATCTGTGCAACTTATATCTCAAATACCAGGAAAATTTTGAAGGAAGTTGGCAGTCCTTACTACATTTTCTAATGTTTTTAAACTTCTTTATCTTGATTCCTCATACATGTATATCTCAAAGCTCAATCTTGGTCCCATCAAGTTTGAAAAAAATTTCCATCTGACACTTGGTGTAATTTTAGACAACACAAAATTCTTCTTTTATGCCTATACAGCACATCTTTTGCTCATTAGAAATTTCTGTTACAGTATGATTGTCTCTGCATTACAGAAAACATCTGAGAAACGAACTGCATACATTATGCCGGTGACCTACATATTATTTGAAGACCTAAGGTCAAGGTTTGGTCAAAACAAAAGGCTAATCCTTAGGTAAAGTATGAATCACTTGTATTTCTGTGTTAGAGTGTTGTAAACTGGTCATAAATTATCAAATTACTGGACTGTTACATATATGTCCACAAGATCTTAAGTCAAGTAAAGCTATAATTTTTTTTGTTTCCAGTACGAACTTCTAGTATTTAACTGTACAAAACTAGAACTGTCTAAACAGGACAAAATACCCCCCGATGGATTTTGCAGAAGTGCTAAATCATGAATATTTTATGGATCTAAGAAAAGAGAGAAATACTAAAACATTATATTTTTTATAAATGAAACGAAGGTGCAGCCTAATAAAAAAAAAAGACTAAATATACGGACCAGACATGAATTTTTTCTGTCAGGGACCTTGAACTTGCATAAATGACCTTGGTTCAAAGTTAAGACACAACCTCAGGTCATGGGCAATCTTTGTGTGGAGTAGTAGATTCTAATCTTCCTCCGCAAGAAAGATATGAACCGGACACGTTTGCACAAACAGATGGAAATCTAGGCAGACGGACAAGGTGATTCCTATATACCCTATTTACCCCCCAAACTTTGTTTGCCGGGGTTATAAAAATCCATAGCCTGGATATGACTGCATGGATTTTGGGATACAAGCAAACTTTGCTAATGGGTAAGTACAATAAGTTTTTGTTACCTGAATGTCCCCACCCTATTGATACAGTCCCTGTTGGTGGCCTCTGAATACAACCAACTCTCAGCAGACTGCCCCATTGTCTCCTCTTTCTCCTTCATCAGGGCCGCTAGGTGGCGCCCAACTCCTTGCATGAATGTCACTTTTTCTGTAGAAACAAGATTCAACATTATACATAAATCCTACATCACTGAATACCTATAACAGACATTGTTGAAAACATCATTCAAACAAAAATCGGTTTCAGTCTTACCTTTAGCTTCTTGATGTAGAAGCTCTAACAGAATCTTCACTCTCTCTGTTGTTCTGGCAGAGTCCACAGCTAGATCTTTTACCATGGCCAGGGCTGGATGTGCTGTCAGTTTGATAAAGAGTGGAATATCCACTTTCTTCTCCACATGGACTTGTCCTGTGTGCTCCATCATGCTGCCAAAGTCGTGTGGATAAACATCCTGATCTTCCATTTCTATGTCTACAGTTTCCTCATGATCTCGCCTCCCCTCCCAGTCCATTTCTTCAGTGTCTCTGGGTTTTGAGGAGCCAGCAGCTTTCTCTAGTAAAGTTCCCACACTCTTATTCTTAAGATCCCTAAAACCCGGCATTTTTTCATCATCTGGTCTAAGGTCATCAAGGTGAACAGAGTGCCACAGACCACACTTAGTGAAACAGAGAATTAGAAAGAACATCAATTAATTTTATATACATTTTTAAAATTTTTACCTCTTTAAAGAACACATACAATTTGTCATAAAAAACAAATTTTCATTTCTTCCATTTTTTTCATTTCTTCCATTTTCACTTTTTGGTAAGATAATTATGATTTGTACCTGGAATCCTGTGAATCCTCCACCTGCCACCCTGGGGAGATGGATGATGAAGACAATGTGTGTCTTCCCTGTCTTCTCATCTTCCAGCTGTTGTAGCTGATCTAACACAGAATACTGGGCACAGGCCACAAGGCTGGCATTCTCATTTCCACTGTCACACTGTACAATCAACAGAGACTCAGCAGACAAGTCTCTCTCAAAACTTTGTCTACAAATTAAACAAGTTTTTCCTCTTTGAATGATGTAAGATAGTTAAATTCAGGAATTCTTTTAAAATTTGATTATAAGTCAAGTCCATTTTGTCTACAGATCTTATGGGTTACTCGACCTGTCTACAGAACAGCTGACCGACTTGACTTGTCTACAGATTTAATGACTTTATTGACTTTTTTACCTTATTTGTCTACAGATCTGATGACTTGCTTGACTTGTCTACAGAACTGCTGCTCTGTATCAAATGACTTACTTGACTTGTCTACAGAATTACTGACTTACTTGATGTGTCTACAGAACTGCTGCTCTGTGTCAAATGACTAAATTGACTTGTCTACAGACTTGTTGAGTAACTTCACTTGTCTACAGATCTGACGACTTACTTGACTTGTCTACAGAACTGCCAACTTACTAGACTTGTCTAGAGATATGATGACTTACATGACTTGTCTACAGACTTACTGGACTTGTCTACAGAACTGCTGTATTACCTGACTTGTCTACAGAACTGTTGTATTACTTGTCTCAAGATCTGATGACTTACTTGACTTGTCTACAGAACTGTTGTATTACTTGTCTCAAGATCTGATGACTTACTTGACTTGTCTACAGAACTGTTGTATTACTTGTCTCAAGATCTGATGACTTACTTGACTTGTCTACAGAACTGCTGTTCTGTGTCAAATGACTGTAGAGTTAGTAGTGTGATCTGTGTGTGAGGAATGTGGAGGTACTGGGACAGCTCTGCTACATCTACTGTGGTGATCAGCTTGGAGTTGGTAGTCACCTATAACAATATAGGAATTGAGTTACTGTAGTTTTGTAGAAACATTGATACTTCTGAAGGATGACAGATGAATAATATAGTGGTAAACAGTGTGAAATCTATAATACTTTTGCAGGTAATGTCTCTATGTCTGGGCAATTAAAATTAAGTTATTTTAGATCTGTCTCTATACAGAAGGCAATCCTGCTCAATGCATGGAGGATATATTGAAAATTCATTTGATGAAACTCCTCTTACATGCATGAAGGATATACTATCAATTTAATTTGATGACTTTTCCTCTTTAATGTCTCGAGGTTTATTTAAGCATTGAATTCATATTTTTGGCTGTCTTCGGTCCTATAACACACCTGGCCGTGTCGAAAAATTGAATCCTGCGCATTAGCGCGGTATGATAAATTTGTCGGCACGGCCAGGTGTGTTATAGGACCGAAGACAGCCAAAAATATGAATTCAATGCTTATTTTTACATTCTCTCATTTTGCTTCTTCATTTTTGCTTATTTTGTTAATCTTTAATGTTTTAATGTGAATTTAGCGCCCTTCAAAACTGACGTGGTTACTAGATGTAAGAGCCGTTTGTGATGTCAGTTGACGTTGCAAAGTTAAATCATGCAAACAAACATTGCGAGGAAAAAAAGGCACAAATCCATATATAGACATTAAAAGAATTGCACACAGTTCCTTTATTTAGTGGAACTCTTCAACTCCAGGGGAGAACCCAATAAATTCCAAACTACATTGCGTATGACCTTAAATTGAGTCAAAACATTGTACATTTTGTTGTTCCTAGATTATAGAAAATGCATGTAGTTCCTACTGTGTATTCTAACGCGCGGTGACAAGGTTTCACGTGTGTTATAGAAATTTGAATGTTGTGGATTTCTAATGAATTTCATAAGCAAAAATATATGGAATGTAAATATATGATTATAAGGATATCCATGAGCTCTCCAATTTCACTTCCTTACAACCCAAGTTCTAAATATCCATATAAGAAACAAAGTGTAAAGTTTCTACAGGATTTGTCCGAAGCTCTGTATATAATAACAGAAATTTCCTTACAAAGGGTGTTTTTATAGACAAGTTTTACTGTATATTGCATATTCATGAAAATATCTATATCTTAAGATTAACCTGAGCATACAGTCCATTACTATCTTCCATCCTGATCTTCTGGTCAAGGTAGAACAACAAATTATCATGCTTTTGCTGTTCATAGTAAATGTTCTCCACAAATGCAAATTCTCGGGGAGGAAGTTTCTGTTTGGCCCTCAATACACCATCAGGAGTGGCACACCATAGTAACAATTCTTTGGCAGCTTGCATCACCTGAAATGAATCATAACTGACTTTGTTTTATTTTCTTTAATTTCATTTATGTCCATAAATATATCTAAGGGATTTTACTCTTCACAATAATTTTAGAAGATTGCACTTCATGGTTTCTATAAAATATAAAAATCTTACCAGGGACAGAAAAACCAGTTTCCTTACATTTAGATGTGAATAAGAAATACTTATCAATTGAAAATAATATTAAACAAGATGTGTTTGTGAAACACTATGTGCCCAGAGTCAACAAAGTTAAAAAAATCTATTTTTAGCATATTGGTCACAGTCAAGGTCAGAAGGTCATTGACCTTGGTGTCATTTGAAAGAACTTAATCGGTGGAGTATGCATACCAAATATGAAGTCCCTATCTCCTATGGTTCAAAAGTTATGGCAAAAAGTGTAAAAAGCTATTTTTAGCATATATGTCACAGTCAAGGTCACAAGATCATTGACCTTGTCGTCGATTGAAAGGACTTTATTAGTGGAGTAAGTAAACCAAATATGAAGTCCCAATATCCTATGGTTCAAAGTTATGAAAAACAGTGGAAAAAGCTATTTTTAGCATATAGGTCACAGTCAAGGTCACAAGGTCATTGACCTTGATGTCATTTAAAAGGACTTTATTAGTGGAGTATGCATACCAAATATGAAGTCTCTATCTCTTATGGTTCAAAAGTTATGGCAAAGGTTAAAGTTGACAACATACAGACAGACAGGACAAAAACAATATACGCCTTGGATCTATCGATCCGGGCGCATAAAAATTCATATATTTAACTCCATCAATGATTTAACCATTTAATGCATGATGCAGTCTTAGCCTAGATCATCATTAGAATACCTATTAACCTAAGCTGCATACTGGTCGTAGACCAAATCTTCCTGATTATAAGTTTTTGCCTTGAGAAATTATAAAATGATTTCATCAACATTGATTAATAGAAATCAATTCTGAAGATACCCTATCTGCTCTGAATGCAATATTTTCTGTACCTCTTGTTCAATGGTCTCCAAGTCATCATCGCTGTATTTCTGGCAGACATGGAGAATTATTGAAGCACATGTATCTGCATGGAATCCCATGAAGACATCTCCTGTCTTATACTCTGCTTTCTTCTCCCTGGAGAAAAATGAATCCATTTTGGCCCCGCCCCTACCCCAAGGGGTCATGATTTGAACAAACTTGAATTTACACTACCTGAGGATGCTTCCATATAAGTTTAATCTTTCCTGGCACAGTGGTTCTTCAGAAGAAGATTTTTAAAGAATTTTCCAATATATTTCTATGTAAAACTTTGGTCGGCCATTGTGGCCCCGCCCCTACCCCAGGGGGTCATTATTTTTAAAAAAACTTTAATTTACAATACCTGAGGATGCTTCCATATAAGTTTCATCTTTCCTGGCACAGTGGTTCTTCAGAAGAAGATTTTAAAAGAATTTTCCTATATATTTCTATGTTAAACTTTGGTCGGCCATTGTGGCCCCGCCCTACCCCCGGGGGTCAGGATTTGAACAAATTTGAATCTACACTACCTGAGGATGCTTCCATATAAGTTTCATATTTCCTGGCATAGTGGTTCTTGAGAAGGAGATTTTTAAAGAATTTTCCTTTATATTTCTATGTTAAACTTTGGTAGGCCATTGTGGCCAAACCCTACCCCCAGGGGTCATGATTTGAACAAACTTGAATCTACACTACCTGAGGATGTTTTCTCATAAGTGTCATCTTTTCTGGCACAGTGGCTCTTGAGAAGAAGATTTTTAAAACATGCCACGAAATTTTTATTAATTCCCAATTATCTCCCCTTGAATGAGGGCATGGCCTTTAACTTGAACAAACTTGAATCCCCTTCACCAAAGGATGCTTTGTGGGAAGTTTGGTTGAAATTGGCCCAGGGATTCTTGAGAAGAAGTTGAAAATGTGAAAAGTTTACAGACAGACGGACGGACAGCTAGACAGACAGACTACAGACAAAATGTGGTCAGAAAAGCTCACTTGAGCCTTCGGCTTAGGTAAGCTTAAAATTAATAAAGAAATTTAAAAAAGATTGCAAGCAAGCTGATAAGGATTATATAGTTACCTTGAGATTCTTAAGAATGATATTGTTGTCTTGACAAAGTCCTCTGCCCAAATTTGCAACTTGTGAGCCAAGCTGACCTGTACTGGAGACAACATGGTGGAGATGTTGAGGAAGTGTTTCTCCAGTCTGTTGATCAGAGGAATGGGGAACTGTCTGTATACAACCTCCTTCTCTGCTACCACTATCAACCTATAATAGAATTATAAATCATGAAAGTCTTTTGTTGCCTGTTTTGCTGCGAACTTTTTGTTTTAGAGGAAGGTTAACTTACCTGAAATTCTTGTGCACTCTACATTTGACACGATGAGTTCCCAATCCAAGATCTACATATCTTTCTCCTCCAAAGTACACATAATACTGAAAACAAAGGGAACAAGATGTGTTTGTGAAACACTATGCGCCCGGCGGCAACAAAGTTAAAAAAATCTATTTTTAGCATATTGGTCACAGTCAAGGTCACAAGGTCATTGATCATGGTGTCACACGTTGGAGTATGCATCCCAAATATGAAGTCCCTATCTCCTATTGTTCAAAAGTTATGGCAAAAAGTGTAAAAAGCTATTTTTAGCATATAGGTCACAGTCAAGGTCACAAGATCATTGACCTTGTTGTCGTTTGAAAGGACTTTATTAGTGGAGTATGCAAACCAAATATGAAGTCCCTATCTCCTATTAGAGCTGGGTATCGCGGCTGAAAAATCGTATCGCGATATATTGCAATATTATATTTTGTATTGCAATATATCACAATATAAAATTTTTAATAATTTTTTTCTTTCATCAATGTTAAATGAAAACACAAACTCAAATGACATGTATTCTCGAGTTGATATTGCAACTGCCTGATCGTGTTGTGTGTATGCAAGTGGCAAGCTAAGTTTTTTGTGGCACAACTTTAAGAATCAAGTTGTTTTTCAGATTCTGCTTTAACATGAAGGGCTTTCATCTAACAGTTGTCGTCTTTTTGTCTCTGACAGACATGTATCTGGTTTCCGATCAAACTTCGCTTTGCTTGCCGCCATATTTTACCTTGAAAAGGGCAAATAACTCTTTTTGTAACAATTAATAGCATATCGAACCCGAACCGGTATTCACAAAAAAATACCGCGATACGTATTGTGAAGAATGAAATCGGGATACACCGGTTAAGCGGTAATATCGCACAGCACTATCTCCTATGGTTCAAAAGTTATGACAAACAGTGGAAAAAGCTATTTTTAGCATATAGGTCACAGTCAAGGTCACAAGGTCATTGACCTTGATGTCATTTGAAAGGACTTTATTAGTGGAGTATGCATACCAAATATGAAGTCCCTATCTCTAATTGTTCAAAAGTTATGGCGAAGGTTAAAGTTGACAACAGACAGAAAGACAAACAGACAAACAGACAGGACAAAAACAATATACGCCTGGGATCTATCGATCGCATAAAAAGGTTGGTCGCAGTATCAATGATTTAAAGCACATCATCTTACAATTATTAGGCACATCACAGATTTGTGCAAGAAATTTGTTTCAATTTCTTTTTAATGACAAAACTACAAAACAGATAAATTGAGGGTGGGGGTGGGGGGGGGGGGGG